>JARFXV010000724.1:0-121152 GCA_031761425.1 Cosmopolites sordidus | reverse complement strand
TAACAATAATAATAATAATAATAATAGTTATTTAATTATAATGAAATGTTGAGAAAATATGTGGAAGATAAGATTATTTATATTGAGATAAACCTAGTGTAAAGAAAAATATATTGTTGCACAATTCAATATGAACGGATATTGAAATACGTTAAGCAATATAAAAGACACAAAGACTGGAAATAAAAAGAACATTGGGCACCGACATACAAATGATACAATGTTATCAGTCATTATATAATTAAAAATATTTAATAACAACAATGTTTTAAGTTTTAATGACACTAGCAGAAAATGTTTAGTATTATTTTTTCTTCTCAAAAAGATCATTTAATTCATATAACTTAGAATTAACAGTTTTTATAAAAACAGATTTGAGAATAGTAATTAATTTCAATTATTCACAAAATAGTATTCTATTTCTCTTCGTATGTTGATTAAACGCTAATTTTTGAGAAAAAAATTATTGCACAAAGTGAAGGAACCATTTTGCTCTGCTGCTTTATATTTCATGGTACATAAATGATTTACCGAGTTTTACTGGGATCACTGCTGGGGAAATGGTCAACAAAATCCATGATATCGTATTGGCCAATGACAGTGTAACGGTCAGAGAGATTATTGAGATAATAAACATCTATGCTACAAAAACACTTGGATATAAGAAAGCTATGAGAGTCATGGATATTGCCTTTGTTCCACCACTTCACTTCACAACAGTGTTTAGACGTGTTTAAACGTAATCTGAAGCTATTTCTGCGGCGATTCGTGAATGTTGATGAAAGTTGGATTCACCATTACAATCCAGAAATGAAGGAACAATAAACACAGTGGGTTTTACCCAACGAACGGGCCCCGAAGAAGATGATAACGCTTCCATCGGCTGAAAAGGTCATGGTCAATGTTTTTTTTGGGATTTGTTGATCAAATCATTATCGACCAAATTTCACTAAAAGTTGAATAAAAGATTCCCTCATTTGCGAAAGTAACAAATTCTGCTTCATCATGACAATTTGTCCCTCGTTGAAACAGCAAAATTAGTCAATTTACTTAATTGACCCTCTCTGACTTCTTTCCCTTTCCAAACATAAATAAATGGGTTCTTGGAAAGAAATTCACATTAAATGAAGAGATCATCGCCGAAACAGAAGACTATTTTGTATAATTCAAGTCGTAGTTTTTGGAAATCATGCAAAAGTTGGACGAAGTGACCAAAAAACATTTTATTTAAAAGCATCTACCCTTTAACTCTACCCTGGTATTTACCATACAACAGTTCCTTCATTAATTTTTTTACTCTATGTTTGATGAATATTTTAGTTATTTACATTATAATATCTAAAAAAATATAGAAAAATTTCTCAATCAATATTGGACAGGAACACTTTTATGTTTGTTCATTAATAATTAAAGATTATGAAAATATATTCACATGTTTTACTCACACATTTAACTTTTTTTTTTCTTGTGTATAATTATTCATATATTATGACTACATTCACAGTTTTCATATGCAGAATAATTTGGGATGATTAGTCATTATTACAATGTAGCTAAATGATAGATTTTTTTAATACCAGGTGTCCCATTAAGGATGGATCGCGGCCGTATCTTGAAAACTATTTATTCCACAGCTTTGGGGAAAAAAAATTGTACAAAAATGATCATGAGAAATTCACCAAAAATATTTTTAAGCTTCTAAAACGACCGCAAGAGGGCGTGACGAGCTAAACATTTTTAAAAATCATTTTTTTTGTGTATTTTCAAGTGTTAAACGAGTAAGAAAAATTCTCAGTTATAACTAGCAAACTGTCTCCTACAACTTTGTTCTATGACATTTTGTCGTAATTTCACGAATAGAGGGGCGGGGGGAGTTTTACCTATTGAGATAAAAAGTCGTCTAATGTCCGTTTGCCTTAACCGATTTTCCTCAATTTGGATTCATTTAAAAGGCAATTGCTGGGACAATCAGATAATCTGGGAGATAAATTATTTAGTTTATAAATGAAACCGCAAAGTGGCGTTACATTCAACAATAGTTTTTTTGAAGTTTTGTTCAGTTTTTTCAAATGGAATAGTACAGCTTTTACTACATGGCAAGAAAGGTAATTTAAAGAGGAATCATCCAGTGAAAACCCGAAATCGATATCTCTGACATGTCAAGAGATATTTCGATTTTTCTGAAAAAATCAGTTATTATTTCACTACTACCTGCATTAAGTTAAAAAAATATTAATCTAATATTTGCCTTCCTTCACACTTTACCCAGGCTTAGGACTGGTCCAAATTCTTCGTGCCATATTAATTTGGAGCGTATTTAAAGGCCAACGGGCCAACAACGAAGATAATAATAATAACAACAGTCAAATAAAATTAACAGCAGAACAGTCTAATAATTAACAGAATCTGAACTTTAATGCCTTTCTAAATGTTCAAAATGCCTTCCATCCTTAGAAATGCAAAGATTTATTTTTCGACAAGTACTAAAAACGGCAGCTTCAACTTCCGCTCTTGAAATGCTGGTTATTGAATTTTGAATTATTTCAATCATGTTTTCTCGTGTGGTAGGACGAGTTTGAAAAACAAGGTCTTTTAGTCTTCCCGACAAGTAAAAATCGAGGACTGTTAAATCCGGTGAGCGCACCGGCCACGGAAATAAACTACATCGTCCTATCCAACGATTTGGAAACGAAACATCCAAGAAGTTTCGAACCACCTGCGAGAAGTGGGCAGAGCATCCATCATGCTGGTACCACATTTGTCTTCTTGTTTCCAACGAAACATCTTCCATTAATTCTGGAAGTCCATTTTGTAAAAAATTTAAATATGTTTCACTATTCAATTAAAAATAAAGGGACCAATAATTTTGTCTCCCAAAACACCACACCATACGTTCACACTCCATCTATTTTGGTGGCTGATTTCTGTGCTGAAGGCATTTTGAAGATTTAGAAAGGCGTTAAAGTTCAGATTCTGTTAATTATTAGACTGTTGTGCTGTTCATTTTATTTGACTGTTGTTATTATTATTATCTTCGTTGTTGGCCCGTTGGCCTTTAAAAACGCTCCAAATTAATATGGCACGAAGAATTTGGACCAGTCCTAAGCCTGGGTAAAGTGTGAAGGAAGGCAAACATTAGGTTAATATTTTTTTAACTTAATGCAGGTAGTAGTGAAATAATAACTGATTTTTTCAGAAAAATCAAAATATCTCTTGAAATGTCAGAGATATCGATTTCGGGTTTTCACTGGATGATTCCTCTTTAAATTACCTTTCTAGCCATGTAATAAAAGCTGTACCATTCCATTTGAAAAAACTGAACAAGACTTCAAAAAAACTATTGTTGAATGTAATGCCACTTCGCGGTGTCATTTATAAACTAAATAATTTATCTCCCAGATTATCTGATTGTCCCAGCAATTGCATTTTAAATGAATCCAAATTGAGGAAAATCGGTTAAGGCAAACGGACATTAGACGACTTTTTATCTCAATAGGTATAACTCCCCCCCACCCCCCCCCCCCCCACCCCACCCTCTATTCGTGAAATTACGACAAAATGTCATAAAACAAAGTTGTAGGAGACAGTTTGCTAATTATAACTGAGAATTTTTCTTACTCGGTTAACACTTGAAAATACACAAAAAAAATTATTTTTAAAAATGTTTAGGTCGTCACGCCCTGTTGCGGTCGTTTTAGAAGCTTAAAAATATTTTTGGTGAATTTCTCATGATCATTTTTAGTACAATATTTTTTCCCCAAAGCTGTGGGATAAATAGTTTTCAAGATACGGCCGCGATCCTTCCTTAATGGGACACCTGGTATATGACCATACATTTTTTTAAATTTTTTAAAATAAACATTGTATTTGATGTAAAACAAAAATATCAAAAGTTGAAAAAAAATCTCTTTGGCAAATGTTGTGTTCTGCTGAAATATTATAGATTATTTAATATGAAATATAATACATAATTTAATAAAAAAAAGGTATAAAGTGTTAGGGTTAGAGGCGCATCAGCAACTAGGCTATTTAGCGACTGGACCTACAGCTTAACGTGGGTTCCGAACCACGGTCATCAGCTTCCAACAAACCCAAGCCAGCACCCCCCTCGGGCTATAAACCGTTGGTTATATGCCTACCCATAAGTCTATCAAGAAACCTACCGACTGGCGAGTGACCAACGTAGAACACTTCTCAGAAGGCATCCGGCCTTACCCAGCCTTTAACTGGCGTGACTGAGGGGTAATTCGTAGTCGGATTTTACACTCTTGCCTAGAAACAATCACAAACATCTAGGAAAGATAAACGGACAGAAGAAAGAAAAATAACCATCCGAGCGCTGGAATCGAACCAGCTACCGCTCCAGCGCGGATTCGGCAAAGCAGCGGCAGGACGCCGCTCTTACCGCCGCACCAACGCGACCGGCTAATTCAATAAAGAAATGTATTATTTTTATCCATTGGATTTCAAAGAAGACCGATTTGGCTAATTTTTTTAGTGTTTATAATAGCCCAAATAAGGTTTTTCGGAAAAGAAAAATTGGAAAAGTTGATCGAAAAATTCTTGAAAAACTGAAAGTGCTTTTTTCTATGGGAATTTTTCATGAACTCGAGACCATAACTCACGATTCGAACGATGGATATACGTAATTCTTTCCTTGTTTTATTCGTTATGGTCTTGGAAGTTTTCGGGAAAAAAATTCGAGACAATGACAAAGAAATGTCGGAAAATTCGGAGAAACTGCAAAAATCATAATATTCGTATGCACTCTCGATCATAACTGGCCATAGGAACGACATGTTTGGTTGATTATTTTTTTTATTTTGTTCTATATGCTCCCGAAACGAAAATAACTCAATTGAATGTGAAAAATCTAGGGAAAAATTTGGAAAAACGCATTCCAGCCTAAATTAAAATAAAATTATATTTGTTTTTACTTTTCTGTTGTTTCGCGATCTTTCCAACAAATTTGTTATTTTATTTCTATTTGAATTTATTTCGCTGCGTGTGTAAATGTCGTTTGACATATGATTGTCAAATTGTGAATAGAGTCCATCGGTTACATAGTGACTAAAAATTGATTCAGTTGTTTATTTTCAGTTGAATTGTGATTCGGTTGTAAATTCATCGCAATCGTTTCATGAAATGAATTATGTTTGGTCTTCTCTCAAATCAATTTACAGAGAGAAGTGAATCAATTGTCCATTTTCAGTTGAATTATGATTCTTTGCATAGCACATTGTGTCGCAATCGATAAAATTGAATTGAATTGACACAATTTAATCGCATTGAATGCCGCCAATAAGACGAAGCAATTTAGGTCGTAGAACGCGCAATGTTCCAAACCAAACGAATTTTCGATCTAATTGAACTGCGGAGTAATGCGAAGAGCGAAATGAAATTGAACGGAATCGATTATCACAAACACGTTCAGCACGTACACAAGAAGAAAGAGAAAATACTAACGAAATCAGTAGAAACCAATCGGGCGACAATGAAATTGAATAATCGTGCAAGAAGACAAACAAAAAAACATTCAAACAAATAAAATGTTACTTTGTTTACACATTTTCAATAGCTTTTCTTACATTCACAAAACGATCACATTGAAATTTGGACAGGACAACGTCTGTCGAGTCAGCTAGTTAATTATAAATGTTAGCTGAACATTTACTATACTTGTGTACATAATAATAACAAAACAAAATCGATATACAAAAAAATAAATAAAAGTAAGAAAAATTCTAAGAAATCTTAACAAATGAAAATACAATCAAAATGCAAAAAACTAAATCCACTTAGCGTCTGACTTGTATCAAGCGGTTGAGTGGTCAGCGCCTGTTCACCAGTGGTGCGGCTGATATTTAAATTCTGGAACTAACCCCTCCAGTCTTAACCTCTGAACCGTCATGGTTCAAACCTTTAATTCAAAGTACACGATGAAGCGTTCTAGTAATTACAAAATTACCCCAGGAGGTAGACGATCCTCTGCCAGCTTTGCTGGTACAACCGGGCTTTCGGGTTCTGGGGCGTCCGGGCTTAAACGCAAAATCTTTCAGAGGGAATCGGAGACCTCTGGCCAAAGTCTGAAACCGAAAACCAAAACTTTCTTTGGAACGGTAAATATCAATTCTATCCTGCCTCCAGGAAAACTACACGAATTGGGGCGAACATTGAATCAGCAAAAAATCCCAATTTTAGCTTTGCAAGAAACCAGATTGACAGATGATAACACCTTGGAATTCGGCAACTACAGACTTTTTAAAAGTAAAACGGACAAAAGAATACTCAAAAATACACCACATCTCGGGGTTGCTTTCGTTAGCTCAAGAAACATTCTTGGTTCTATAACTAATGTCCGTACATAATCAACTTATGACACTATCCCTCAAGTGTGCTAACAAAAACTATACATTAATCAATGCACACCTTCCAGTTAACGAAGAAAATAAATCTAATCCTGAAAAAGTAAATAAGTCCTGAGAAATTCTGGAAAAGGATATCTCTAAAATTCCCTCTAACCATGTAAAAATCCTATTGGGTGATTTCAACGCCTAACTGGAGAAAGAAAAAAAATACAGGACTAACCATAATGGTAGAAGATTGGTTGAACTATGTTCGCAGTTTAATATAAAAATAATGTCAACCCATTTTAAGAAGAAAATAACAAAACAAAAGACCTGGAGGTGCCCAAACACGTACATGGGTGAATTTCAAATTGACCATGTTGCCATTTCGTACCCCAACTATAAAGAGATATTGAATGTTCAAGTCAGGAAAGGAGCCAACATAGACACGGATCACTACTTGACTAGAATCAAACTTAACTTAAAACCTCGAAAACTTATTTAAAAGAGACTGTTAATACCAAAGTTCGACCCAACGAAAATAAAACCAGCCCTAACAGAAGAGCTTGATAAACAACCAACACAGAACTGGCAAGAATTGAAACAAAAAATTATTAAAACAGCCTTAAAGTTGGTCACTTTACAAAAACGTAGAAAACATCCGTGGTGGGGTGAAGTTTGCGAGCAAGCAGTATTAAGCCGAAGTAAAGCATTCAAAGATTGGATCAGTCAAAAAACAGCAATAAACTATAACATATGTTTGGAAGTAAGAAAAGAAACATCGAAGCTAATTAGATAAACTAAAAGAAAATATGAAAATAATCAACTTATTGAAATAGAAAAAGATTTCCAAAAAAATAACACCAGAAACTTTTACAAAACATTTAAAACTAAGTGAACAGGCTATCAACCCCAAAGCCTTTGCTTCCAAAAGGAAAACGGATAATTAGCTCTAAATAACCAAGACAATTGCAAAGACACAATACATGACCTGCAACAGACTAAGAACGCCATTTCTAAAAACAAAATATGGTAACATCAGACGAGCCTCTCAATTCAAATATTTGGGTGAAATAATCATGGAAAATGGGTTGGAAAAAGCGACCAATAAGGGTAGATTTCAAAAAATGGAAACGACATTGAGACTTACACAAAATATTTACAACAAAAAATGGTTATCCAAAGACACAAAACTGAGACATTACAACACAGTTATTAAGCCAGAATCTGGTGCAGAAACGCTTATTTTGAATAGAAAGAGAGACATCGAGGACATTGAAAAGAAACGACATACCGACTTCGAGAAAACCAAGAAATCAAACAATGCACAGATATACATAGCGATATGAGAAAAAGAAGACTTAAGTTTTACGGACACATAAAACGGATGAATCCGAGTAGGTTAACTAGACAAATAGTCGAATCTTGTGAAAATAGGAGTAGAGCTAAAGTAGATATAATTAAATGGATTGCTGCAATTAAAGAGGACCTAAGATCAGCAAATATTACACAAAAGTGAAATTCAGGATAGAGGCTGTTTCAGACACAAGGTTGACGTTTGGAAGGTTGGCCAGAGAGAAAAATGTAGGAAGGCTGGAACAACTTGGTCTGACGAAAGGAAAAAAGCTCATAGCGAAAGAATGAAATTAGTATGAGCGCAAAGGAAGGCTAACAACAACAATCGCCTCTAACTGTACTTCGCGTGGTCCACCAGGTCCCATACGTAAATAATAATAATAATAACAAAATGCAATATTTAATACTGTAATTTAATAATTTTAGTCTATTAAATACATGCACATTAGGAGCGCTCCCTATGTGGGCGGGCAAAGCATTGAAGAGGCAAACATCTTCCCAAAACAATGTCTTCTGGAGACCAGTAGTTCTCACAACTGGTACATCATAATTGTTCTTAGAACGGACATCGTAACAATGCATATTTACTCTTTGTACCAAAAAAGTATTCAACTAATCGGGCAACAAATTATATTTTATTTTATATATCAATCGAATTTTAGCCCCTTCAATGGCCCGCGCAACTGAAAACCAGTCCAATAGCCGCAACATTACCTCAAATCAGTGTATATCTATTACAATTTAATAGTGCACGCATAGCCTTGTTCTTCTGTATTTAGAGTCTACCAATACTCTCCTTATTGCATGATATCAGCACAGACATACAATAAGTAAAATGGGGTAAAACTATAGTATTATATACAAACCTCTTCAACAAGGGTGATAAATGTGACGATATACGACTAAAAAACTCTATTTTTTCCCAATCTTTCTACAAAGATAACTGAAATGATTACAAAATGTTAGCTGAGGATCCCTAAGTATTTAATTTCATTTACAATTTCAAAATCACAATTGTTTATATTTATTGTTAACCTAATCCTAACTCATTAATTCATTTGCAGTTTGCTTTACACCTTATCACCATGTACCTTGTTTTCAGTTCGTTTAGTTTAAGTTTGTTTAAGTTAAGTTAAGTTAAGTTATTGCCAGTTCGCTATTCAATATTTCAAACATTTCAGGTAAATTACACCGATATGAAAGTATCATCTGCAAAAAGACTAATAAAGTATTTATCCAATATTGGGTGGGCCCAAAACACCACCCTGAGGAACTCCCCAAGCACCTTCCCTCTTTGCCGACACTTTTCCTTCAAAACTCATTCTATGATGTCTGTCTGTTAAGTAACTCTTAATCCATTTCAAGGCTTTTGATATTACACCATATTTTAATAATTTTTTACGCAGTATATCCCGGTCAATAGTTTCGAATGCTCGCTTTAAATCTATAAACACACTAAGCACAGTTTTCCCGTCCTTTATATCGTTCCTCCATGTTGCGCATGCATACTGAATAACCATCTCACAAGAATGTTTTGTCCTAAACCCTGATTTAGCAGAAAATAACAACTGATTGGTTTCAAAATAAGTTCTCAACTCTGCACATACGACAGTCTCAATGATTTTATCAACAACAGGTAATAAATTAATTGGGTTAAACTTACTTGATAATGACTAGGCTTTGGTATTTTCCAAAATTGGTACAATAATGGTGGTTTTTAAGTTCTCAGGAAATGTATTCGTTTCAAAACTTGTATTAATTAAGTACAATAAAGTATAATCGATGATACATTTTTTTTTCTTAACCTTATCGTAATTTCATTGTAACACGTACTTCGACTTTTTAAGTTAAACACAAATTTTCTTAATTTGTTTAGTGTAACATGTTTAAACCCAGAAAAATCCTGAGTCTTGCATACTTTGACATCACTGCTCCAGTCCCGCTCTTCGATACTCTGTTCCACTTGGTTCAAACTATCGAAGTATAAGTTATTGAAGTTCTCCATAAATTCATAGTGGCCGTCAAAGTCGATTCGAGAAAAATCGGTACACCCTTTACCATTGCCCAGTAAATGTTTTATTGTTCTCCACATCTTCCTCCCGCACCCCTCTACAAGCATCGATATTATTATTAAGGTAGGCTTCGATAATGTTAAAACAACTATTTTGGTATTTTATGATACATCCCTTTGAGTTTATTATTTCAAACCAAAAATCTAATGTAATAATTTATGTTATGAGTACTTTTATGTATTTAAAAGCATTTTATAACGATCAGGGTTCCGAATATGATATTTCACTTAATGAGATGGCAAAAGAATTAATCTGATATACCGACATTACACAAAAATGTGTGATAGGACTCTAAAAAGCATACGTTTTTATATGATTGAATATTGGTTATCATTATCCACCGACTTATCCAGCAGACTTAGCACCAGCTCAATATTATTTTATTTTAAGAAAATAGGTTTATTTCCTACAATTTAATTACTCCAAAGCTTAAGAAATAAAGGATTGTCAAATAAAAGTGTCAAGACATTAAAATGAGGTCTAATGATAACTCTTTTCAATGGTGAGTTGAATATTTCGTTTAAGGTCAAGAAATTTACGGGGATTGTCTGTCGAGATGTTTGACAAGTCTTGTTGAAATAACTAATTGTTTATATCCATATTTATCAGTTCAGGCTAAATATATTAATTAACATCTTCACATAGGGTTGCAGTAACACGATTTCCCTCATCGTTTTTAAAAAAATAAGTTAAGCTAAAAAATAATGCTCACTCCGCCTAAAAATCACACCAAACAGTGCATTCGTGAGGCTAAAGAGGTAACGAATGAATCACATGAGGATTTTCATCGACCTGAATCTTGCAGTTATATTTGCTCACAAATCCATTAAGCCAAAAGCTGATAGTGGGTTTGTGACCGCTTAATGGACTTAATGGGCGCCTCGTTGGAAAAGATTATTTTTCCCCAAACTGAAAAAGAATTTTGATGGTAACGGGTCTTTCAAATTGAGCGGTTTTTTAATTCTTGAATAAAACACAGATGGCGTTGTGAATTTGCCTAGGTCTAGTCTCATTTCAGAAACGTAATGACATTTGACATTTGACATAACATTAACATGACATTTGACATTTATAAAAATAGAGTCTCACACAATAAAACAATGCGCCAAAACTATTAAATTATTAAACAAAACTATTAAATTATTAAACAAAACTATTAAATTATTTTCACTCTGATGATTGATGAAAAACCGCTCAGTTTGAAAGACCTTTAGATACGAATAATTTCTATGCGCTATTGAATCATGTGTCAATTAGTTGAAGCGAAAAAATATTCGTGTCATTCATTGACGCGAAAAAAATAAAAACTCAAGATTCTCCTAATCTCGAATAATTGTGGACCTAGATGAGTTAAGAAAAAATTTAAACTGTTATCAATGTAAAAAGTTCTTTGAAAATATTTTGAATTTTGGCGCGTAAAGCATGACGGAATATAATGTTGTCAAGATTTGATATTTATTCCTTCCAATCCCTCCACTGCGCGTTTATTCTTTTATAAAAATTTCAACCAATCAATAAAAAAAATCATGCTTGTTCGAAGAGTTTCCTAATTTTCCGTTTTACCGCATAGTGGCTTTTCAAAAAATGTCGTTTTTATATATCTCTGACTTATTGCATGTTAATTATATGAACTTTAATTAATAATATTTCGCTTCAGAATCGGTAAAAAAAAATATTTTTTTTATGAAATAAAGGACACTTAGCTCAATATCATTTTTGAATTTTATTAAAAATTTTAAATAGTCTTATTTTATGACAAAAATCCGAAGGAACATTTAGTACGAATATTTCAAACGCGTGTTGTCGATGAGTTAATGACATTATTCCATTCCACGATTTCAAACGCATCTAAGATGTAATTAACTGCCCACTTAAATTATTTATGCGCAATTTATGAATCACTTCCCATACTCGTTTCATTCATACTATGGAAATTTACGCGGCCTACGTAGAGAATTTTTCACTAAAACAATTGCACGTAAAAATTGACAAAATTACATATGGTTAAGATTTAATAAAAAGTAATTGAAAACGCAATATTTTCTTAAATGATACATTTTGAAGAAAATACACTATGTACTATAAACATACTGGAGAACAAAAATGTAAATGCAAAAAATACTGAAGGAACCAACAAAGCCTGAGATCATTATTTAGACCTTTTTAGAAAAGAGTACGAGTTTACAGTACAATTTGATGGCTACAAGGCCAAAACCTGTCTTGAGAGATGTTGTTGATATTCTGATGCTTTGAAAGAAACCAATATATACATATATATATATATATATATATATATATATATATATATATATATATATATATATATATATATATATATATATATATATATATATATGGTTCATATGTAAAATCAAGAATAATAAATGAAAAGATAGAATAAAAAATGAAGTCCATAAACGACATAACCTACTTTCAAAGTCAACAAATAAAAAATTGATAAAATAAAAATTGAAATTGAAATTTAGTGAGTAAAAAATTTGCATTAATTAAAAAAAACGATAAAAACAATGAAAGAAAGTCTTACAGTAATGAAGCTGTCGACAAAATATGTTTCCAAATAGTACAAGAACTTTATTGATAGTAGAGAAGCAATTGAACCAATAGAACCAAGTTTAGGCAGGCCTTCCGCGTCAATGATTTCTTCGAATAATGACATTCTGAAATGCATAATTACGAGTCCTGAGACATGACGTAGAATGGGGAACTAAAGCCAAAAAAACCATGTCAAACAACCGTGTTTTGTCCAAGAAGTGTTTATAAAAAATTGGAGAATATTAAAAAATATAAATTTGCCCATTCCGTCAGTTGCCATCAGACGTCAAGACGCTTGTTGACGTTTGATAGCGAAGGATTGGAAGTACGGGAAAAAATTTCCCTTGTTTTTTGAACAAAAAGTCAAGAGTTTCTTCCAACTGGTCAAACAGTTCGTAAATAATGTTATTTTAAAGATATGCGTCATTTGCCTAAGTCCATTTGGAAAAAAAATCCAAATTTGTATCAAGACAATTTATGGTTTTGACCTTAAGATAACACACAATCGCACACGGAAACAAGGTTGGAATAAATGGTGTGTTGCAGTAAGAGGGGATTGTTTTGAAGGATCTACCTTCTGGTGTAAGGCTTTTTATTTAGACTAATTGTCCTGCCATATATTTCTTTCTCCATCTCTTCCTATCTTCTTAATACCTTCCCCCTGTATTCCTCTGCTTTTTTCTCCTAGACACATCGATGATTCCTATAATTTGCATAAAATTCGAAGAAATATATATATATATATATATATATATATATATATATATATATATATATATATATATATATATATTCTCAATTGAACTGCAAAACTAAAACTCCCCAGCATGAGACTCTAACTTTTTTGTACGCACACAACCAGTCAATTTTAAGTAGTTTAAATTGAAATTATTATTACATATATTTTCGTGAGCATTTAATATTATTATTTATTTTTTATTTATTGGGACTTTCGACTTATTGAATGTTTAACTGATAGATTAGATATTGAATTGTTCTGAGAATCGTTCGTTATTGAACAGAAACGTTAACAAAACAAGGTTAGTGATATTCTTGATCTTCCTCGAAAAGATTGATGAAGCAAATATTATCTTAAATGTGGTGACAAGAAGATCAATGATGATTCCTATAAATTGCATAAAATTAAAAGAAAGGTACATAGATTCTCAACTGAATGCAAATCTAAAACTCACTAGGATGAGACTCGTATAACTTTTTTAATTGACATACGCACACAACCAGATTTCATTTTAAGTAGTTTAAATTGAGATCCAATTATTTTTGGAAGCCCATCATTTGAAATGTATTTTGACATCTTGACCTTTTTCTAATTCCTTCCATACATTTCGTCTCGTTAAGTATGGTTCAAGTCAAATAGAATGTAATAAAACCGTAATAAAGAAATTAGATAAATTTGCCGATCCCTGTTCAGCTAATCAACTAAAATTACTAAATATTGTGAAACAGTTTTCATTTTATGGTTGATGTGACCACCACAAATTAATTTAAACTCCTTTATATCGAAATGGTATCTTATCAGTTTGTTTAGCATATATATAATTAAAGTCTTCTAATTAATATGAATGAAATGTTCTTGAAAACAGTATTACTTAAAATAAAATACTTTCCTGAATTTTTAAGGTAGTATAAGAGTCTTCTCAGATTTAAAATTGGTTAAAAAAAAGGTCAATAATTTTTTTAAGAAAATAACACTTTTTTAATTTAAAAAATTTGGAAACTCTTTAAATCAATTGTCCAGGTTAACTGGATAGTATTAATAATGTTTATTGATTAATTTGTCCGTTACTTTGTGATAGTTCATTCTTTAAAAAGGAATAAAACAATTTTTTACTTTATTATCTATCACTTTTATTTTAGTTTTAAAGTAGTGTTTGAGAATGTAAAGTCGTTTTACGAAACTTAAAAATAAAAGTGATAGATAACAGAGATAGATAATAATGTTAATAACAAACTCACTTACTCTATATAGATGATCTTTGAACTGATAGATACTCGTTTATAAATACTATAAAAATGTTCACCAATGATATTTACATTTCTTTTGGATTTAAAAAATCACATTTAAAAAAATGACACATCACTTACTGACATTATCATTGAATTGAATCAGGAGTGTTATAAAAAGCACTGCTTAGAAATAGAGGTCGAGGAGTGATGTAGAAAATGACGAAAATCTTATGAATCAACTAAATACGTAGTGATAGAAATAGATTCCTAGAAGACAATTCATACCTGTGTCACTAAAACCAACTGAATACAATCCTAAAAATCTCCCTTCCATATTATAAATATCACTCTGCAACAGAAGTGAAATCTGAAGGGCTCACTCATTATTGAGCCAAACCAATAATTTCTTTTAAGAACCACAATACACCTAATGTATTGTAGTTCAGACATACATTTCCAGAAATGAACTTTATTTTACAGCATTTTCTTAACAATTGGCAACGTCGCCAATACGTTTCGGTATAAATTTGGTTTAGAAAGGGAAACTTTCACAAAAATGCAGTATAAACCGATTTAAATGATTCATGTCACTTTAAGCAGCTCATGAATAATTGTTTTCTTAAATTAGATACTCAAAACGTCTAACATTTCAGTCTATGCACTTTTAACCACTTTCCGAACACGTTGAATAAGTCCTGAAAGTCTAATCTCGACGACTTCATCAAAAATTTGTTCTTTTTAATAAGAGCTTCTCTGGCACTAACTTTGATACTTCATCTTAAAAAAAATTATTACACTACTCTGAGCAAGTTATTTTAAAAGATGGTCCATTTGGTCAAGATTTCAAAACTTTGGCATTTTTCTTTCCACAAAAACAATTGCTTATCTTTTTGCAAAAAGATTACATTTCAAAAAACTCATACCATGATAAAACATACTTTTGTGTGCTCAAAAAGAGACTAGTATTAGTGAGATGGACAGATGTGATAGAGTGAGATATATAAGGACGCTGTTCGACAATGAATTAGAGAGAGACAGGTTAACATTCAACTTGAAGATGATCGGCCATCTTCAAGTTGAATTGAATAGTGAAGATTTCAAAATGATACACCAAATGGCATTTTTTTGCAAAATACCTTATTTCAAAAAAACTCAAATTAATAATTGGTCTATAATTTTATTAAGATAAAACTTCAAAAAAATCAAAATTAAATTAAATGTATTATTGTAATAATTTTATTGTAATTCTTACAATACTTTTCTTTAAAAGTAAAGCAAATGGTCACTCAATGAAAAAATCTTTTGAAAAATTTCCTTGGATTTATTTCTTCTGCTGTCTCAACAATTATGTGACGCACTTTGGCTAGACTTTGTATTGGTTTTAAATACACTTTTTCTTTTATGCAACCTTTCCCAAATCTTTCGCCGTGCCATATTTCGGAATATATTCTGTTCAAATAATCCTGTACAGGACGAGCATAATGTGCTGGGCAACCATCTTGTTGAAACCACATTTATCTATGGATATTGAGTGGTACATCTTCTAAAAAAGTCAGCAAATCGTTTTGGAGAAAATCCAAATAGTTGGTGCCATTGAAAATATTTTTTATCATGGTATGAGTTTTTTGAAAGGTGGTCATTTTGCAAAAAAATAAGCAATAATATTTTTTGTGAAAAGAAAAGTGCCAATTGTTGTACAATTTTGAAAAATTGATTAAATGGGACGTCTTTTGAAATAACTTGCTCAGGCTAGTGTAAAATATATTTTTTTTTAAATATGAAGTGTCAAAGTTCGCTGACATAATTTTTTAAACCACGACTCGATGAAACTTTTTTTTTACTAAATTAACAACGTTCGTTGTTTTATTTGTGACTGCAATTAATAGCATGGTTATTTAGGATCACGTAGTAAAAAATAATACTGAAAAATTGGGTTCACAGTACCTAAAGGTATAGCCTAGGGTATCGAATTTTAAGGTTTTCAAAAATATGCCAATAATCACTTAACATGGTGACATTGATTTTTGTCTTATTTTTGCTAGATATAACCTGGCCTTTCGCCCGGCACCCTCTTGACGTTATATATATATATATATATATATATATATATATATATATATATATATATATATATATATATATATATATATATATATATATATACAGTTATTTATTTATCGTCAATATTGGCTGTTTCTTCTTACAGCGCACCACAAAGGCATTGCTTAGAATGATATATATATATATATACAGTTATTTATTTATCGTCAATATTGGCTGTTTCTTCTTACAGCGCACCACAAAGGCATTGCTTAGAATGATGCCGAGGTAGAAAGAATTGAGTAGGACATATTACTATATGTTATACTTAATGAAACTGTATTTAGTTTATTGTTGAATCTTTTGGAATTTGGTTTAGGTGGGTGGACCAAATTTTTTCGTATTTATCGGAAGGCGAAATTTAGGCGGAAGTTAAATTCACCCGTTATGTAACCGAAATACTGCAACCCCTAAATAATCCGTATCTACAGCCAGTTCAAATCTTTCAGCGAGATAACGCCAAAGTCCAAAGCTTTTACTTTTCAGATAGTCTTCAATTATTTCAATGAACTTACCGGCAGGATCCCCCGATTTATTGCCGATAGAAATTTCTTAGCGATTGCCAATAACTTTTAACGAAATTGACGTATGTGTACAACGTAGCAGAGTACACATATACACTTCGATTTATACTTACGTATATACTTATTTATATATTTACTGATTTTTTTGTTATTACATAATGCCATCATGGTGTGCACAAAAACTGCAAAATGAATCCAATAAATAAATTTTTTCACAATGTTGTATTTTTTTGTTCGCCAGTATATATATATATATATATATATATATATATATATATATATATATATATATATATATATCCCGTGTCGATCCACTGCAGGATGAAGGCCTCTTCAACATGCTTCCAACTTTCACGATTCTGGGCTTTCCTCTGCCACTCGGGTCCAATATACTTGACGATGTCATCAATCCATCGTGTTTTCGGTCTTCTTCGCGGACGTTTGTGATCAAGCGGTATCCACTCCAGGATTGCTTTGGTCCATCTGTAGTCCCATCGCATCGCTATATGGCCTGCCCATCTCCATTTCAATTGCTTTACTCTTCCAATGATGTCACAGACTTTCGTTTGTTTCTTGATGCATGCGCAGGACTTTCTGTCTAGCCTGTAATGCCAAGCATACATCTTTCCATTTTCCTCTGTGCTACCCGAAGTTTTTGAATTGATTGCGATGTGAGGTTTCACTTCCGTATGTTATAACGGGTAGAACGCACTGATCGAAGAATTTTCCTTTCAGGCAAAATGGGAGTCTGCTCTTAAACACTATGTTGAGCCTGCCTAATGTCTGCCAGCCACATTTAACATGCCGTTCCATCTCCCGGGCGATATTCCCCTCCATTGAAATCTTCTGCCCAAGATATATAAAGCTGTCCACAATCACCAAATCCCTTCCTAAAACTGAAATTCTTCTGTCCTGAGCGAAGTTATTGAAGATAACCTGACTCTTTTTCAGGTTTATTTTCAAGCCAAATGGTTCGCCGGCCCTTTGCAGTTCTTGTATGTTTCTTTACAGCTCCTCTGGGTCTTGTGAAATGAGAATAATATCATCTGCAAATCTAAGATGGCTTAAGTTTGGACCATTGATTTTTACACCATCCTGTTCCCAATCCATTTTACGAAATACTTCTTCAAGGCCAGTCGAGAAAAGAATAGGCGATATTGCGTCACCCTGCGGTAGACCTCGTTCTACATTTCGTATTCGATAAAAGCCAAGCACAGTGGCATGCTGTATTCGTTGTATCCTTCTATGGCCTACTGTACAACCTGAATGTGATCCATTGTACTGAATCGGCTTCTAAATCCTGCTTGTTCTCTTGGTTATACGTCATTCAGTTTTTTTTAATATTCTTTTAAAAATTATCCTAGTGAAAACTTTATACATTACTAATAGGAGGCTTATTGGATGGTAGTTCTTTAAATCTTCGTGTGCCCCTTTTCTATGTAAAAGGATCACTTCCGCATTTTTCCATAAGTCAGGTACTTTTTGTTCTTTGAGTCATTTTGAGTATAATTTTGCCACTGTGTTATATAACGTCCGACCAACAGCTTTTAGCATTTCGAAAGTGACACTGTCCTTTCCTGGAGCCTTGCCGTTTTTCATCGATTCTGCAGCATTTGTTACTTTATCCACTAAAATATCTGGCATTTGTTCTTCCGTGGGTATTGTTGTCTTTGATTGGTTCTGATGTTCATATAACTGGGAATAAAATTTTCTGAAAACCTCTAACATTTGCTTACGCGCCCTGCACACTGTGCCATCCTCACGCCTTAAGGCATATATTTGCGTTATTTTGTTTCGCAGCTTCTGTTTAGCCTTGTTAATTTCTTTGTTTTCTTCCAAGGTTTCTTGCACTAGCTGCATATTGAATCGGCGCGTGTCCACTCTGATACGTTTTCTTATACTTTTTCAGAGCTCAGTGTACTCGTCTGTGCCAAAAGAACTACCTGAATTTCTCATTGCCCGCCGTTTCTTCATTAAATCAAAGGTCTCACTGGAGCTCTTTGTCTATTTGAGAGATTTTTCTTCTGGTGCTATTGAAGCAGCCGTTTGAAGCACATTGTTTGCGATTTCTTCATATTGAACTGATAGTTCCACTTCCTCCGGATTTTATAACACAGCAAATCAGTTTGACAAAGCAATCTCAAAATTGCTTCCTCTCTACAGCAGTTTTCCAGAATCCACTCTGCCCTTTTTTGACCTTACCATTCTTTCGCGTTCTCTTCGACAGTTAATCCTAACTTCTGCTCGTTCCATTCGGTGGTCACTTCCAACATTAAAATTGTTAAAGACAGTACAATTGCAAAATATTGTTTTATCGTTGGTCATGATGTAATCAATTTCACTTGTGAGTCCAGATGGACTTTTCCATGTCCATTTTCTGGTGATATTTTTCTTATAGAACGAATTCATAATATATAGTTCTTGTCCTTCAGCAAAATCAACCAATCTGTCACCCCTATTGTCTCCCTCACCAGTCCCATATGAGTTAGTTGCATTTTCGTCAGTTCTTGTTGTTCCAATTCTGGCATTAAAATCACCCATCAGGATTTTGTACCTACATTTATCCTTTTATAAAAGCTGGGCCACATCATAAAATTTCTCAATTTCCGCATCCCTATGTCTTATAGTTGATGCATAAGCTTGGACGATGTGAAGCATAAACTTTTTATTCAGCTGAATGACGCATTGGGCTAGTCGGTCAGATGTACTTTCAAATTTTACTACACTATCCTTCAGCTTTCGATTCATGAGGAATCCAATTCCGTCACATCGGCCATTTTCCGTACCTCACGTGAAGAGTACGTGTCCAGTTGATTCCAGTTTGATTAACTCTTCACCTTTTCTTCGTGTTTTACAGAGCCCAATAATATCGATTGTGAAGTTCTTGCAATCGGGCCTCCGTTTTCATAGGCCGTATATTTAGCGTTGCAATGTCAAAATGATCTAACCCGACGATTCTTCGTATATATATATATATATATATATATATATATATATATATATATATATATATATATATATACATATATATATATATATATATATATATATATATATATATATATGTTAGATCCATCAGAAGCATCCGAACAGTATTTGTCTGCGCTTTAGAGAAGAAAAAAACATCCAATTAAAAAGATAATACGGCATATCACGCCCCCAAAAAACTATAAAAGGTAATCTTGAAAATCATCGTAAATTCTTCGAATGACTTTTAATCCGCTATGATAGTTCATTCTTTAAAACTGGTCTGTAGAGAGCTGACCACAGCTTGATTACGCTTTGATTATCCTTGACTAATCGCTGCACCATAGAAAATTGTTACGGTGTCATTAAAAGACTGATACTTAGGTAACAATCAAACATATTTCATATTTTATGGTTCATACACTTCTTGTACTCAGAGAGACATAGAATGATAATCTTGGAATGGATATTGTGTTTTGGTATACAGGTCAGTCAAAAGAATTTAGACTAGTTAATTTAATTAGCTGGCTTTCATTAAGTTAAAAAGCTTCTTTTTACTTTAGAACTAGTAGTAATATTTATGTTACCACTGAAAAAGTATTTAATTTCTAATAATTTTTCTAAATACTAATTTCTATAATTTCTAACAGAAAACATATATTTCTTATAATTTACGTTTGGTCAATGATATTGATAAAAGGAGAATAATTATAATTATAAGTAAAATTTAATTATACGAAGAATTAATATAATTATAAAGAGAACAATAATTAATTATCAATTAGACTAAAATAATATAAGAAAAATATTTTGTCAGTTTTTTAGTATCTTCCGATATTTCGACAGCAAATTTAGTACATCTTCTCAATAGGTTGGAAAAATAACGACATTTTTTAAATTCAAAGAAAACTACTAGCTTCATCTATTGAAACAATAGTATATAGTCTGAAAACGTATATTTCCTCTATAAAACGAGACAGCCATCGATAAAATTGATCGACGGATTGTCAAGTCATAGCGCTCAAAGTGACACACTGTACTTTCTGTCACCTCATCACAAAAACACGATGGAACAAAGAGCTAATATTAAATTGTGTTTCAAACTCGATAAAACTTTAACAAAACATTTCAATTAATGAAAAAACTGTATGGTGAAAATTGTTGATGTGTATGACCAAGACGGTCGGGATACTTTCGAAAACGACCCAAAACCAGGTAGACCAAAAAATAAAAATCGCGATGAGGTAGTGGAAACGATGCGAATTCGACCGTGAGATGGATAGCGGAGGAATTAAATATGACATGATTCACCAAATTTTGATAAAGAATTTAAACAAACGGAAAGAATGTATTCGATTTGTTGTTTAGGCTTGGTCGCTGCTCGTGATTCTTTGGCAAAGAACAAGCCTGTGAGCTTCAACATCCTCCGTATTCGCCTGATTTATCTACGCGTGACTATTTCCTGTTTTCGAAGCTCGACCTGGCCAGAACAGGAACGAATATGCAAATACTGACATCACCTGCAGCTAGTCAGTTACGGCCTTTTCAATGTTCTAAAATGGGAACCTTTTGGATGAATTTTTAATCTAGGGAATAGGGGAAAGTCGCAAGGGCTCAAGTCTAGTGAATAAGGGAGCTGCAGAGTCTCAGTGATGTTTTTACTTGCCCAAAACATGTTAAATGAAATCGCTGTATGGCAAAGTGCATTGTCGTGAAGCAGCACCCAAGTGTTGCTGATGTTCGGTCTCACACGAAAGACTCTTTTTCGAAGTATTTCTTCAAAACCTTCTCGGTAAAAATGCTGATTTACTCCTTGACCATGAGACACAAATTCTTAATCTGGATCCACACCAATAAAAATATGCGTGTGTATTGAATTTATTGTGCGACGAAAATATTTACGACGCAAAATTACCACACACAGTCAATACGTATTTATGTTGTGCGCTTATGCCCCGCTCCATCTGTGTGCAGTGGGATGTTTGTAGGTTATGCTTGATTTGGTTATTCCAACAAGCGTGAAAAATAAAGTTCTTTATCTTTTTCAGTATTTATACTTATTTTCTTATACTATGTAGTTCATACTTTTCTGTTTTGGTACAAATGCTTCATCCCATAGCAGCTTTGCGGGTTTTCTTTCTTATTCCCCTTCTTTCTTACACCCCTGAAATCAAAGCACAGTCTGAATAGTGGATCACGAAGTGTGAACCGACTCCAAAAAAAGCGAAAATTGTTCTATCGCCGGGAAAGTGGTAGCGACTTTTTTGGGGATAGTCATGAAGTGTTATTCGGCTATCTTGAAACGGGACAAACAATCAACAAAACAAACAAACAGGGGCATACTTGGCATTATTACTTGACGAGCTGAAGGCAAAAATTGCGGAAAATGGTCACATTTGAAGAAAAAGAAGATTTTGTTTTACCAAAAAAAACGCACAGGCACACACTTTAGTGGTTGCCATGATAAAAATTTATGAATTGGGATGCGAATTGATTGACTAACCACCGTATTCACCAGATCTGGCATCCAGCGACTTTTTTCTCTTTTCTAGGCTCAAAGTTTCGCTTGGAGGACAGGGATTTTCATCGACTAAGGAGACCATCACAGTCGTAAACGACTATTTTGCAGGACAATATATTAACTGCTATTTGGACAGATTAAAGAGGTGGGTGGAAAAGTGTATAGAATTACAATGAGACTATGTTGAGAAATAAAACTGAATTTGACAAAAAAATACTTGTTTCTGTGTTAGGCTGGAAACTTTTCAGACTACCCTAGTAAAGAAAATGAGGGAGATTACATCAAAGATTAGGTTTATGTTATTTTTGTCAGAAACAAATGTCAATAGTAGTCAAAATAGATCGATAATTAAGGATGTATCGGAGGTACAATCAGAGGCAAAAGTACTGAAAATGAATATTAATAAAACTGTGCAAAATTGGTTTGAAAACAGTTTAACTTACATAATCTAAAAGTTTGGAATGCTTGGTGGCTTTTTTTTGAATATTTGTAACGTGTTTAACTTATTAAGCTGTGACCACACCAATAAAAATTTACGTGTGTGTTAAATTTACTGTGCGACGAAAATATTTACGACGCAAAATTACCACACAGTCAAAAAATATTTGTGTATATTATTTTTTTTCTGTACTTTATACATTTCTGTTTTGGTACAAATGCTTCATCCAATAACGCTTATTCTTGCGATTGTTTTCCATTTTATTGATTAAATTATTCATTATTATGAATACAGTACACATAACTTTTGAACAACTTAGTCAATCGATTTGAAAATTTTACAGAAGCTTAAGAATTGAGCAAAGAATATTCAGTGCCATTTTTAAACGATATAGCTTATAATATTTATCATTAGAATTAAGAAAAATAAATAAGATTTAGAGTTTTTAATTAATATTTATGTATTATTAAAAATTCCATGTGCGTAGTTCTAAAGAATTCAATCAGAAATGGTTTTACTGAAAAGTTAAATCAAGGCAAATTCAGTAGCAAAAGTTAGTTAATTTTTGTTCATATTGATTTAATTCTAGATTATAGATGAAATTTGATCTTTCTTTTTTAATTATACATTATTTCCTAGCATTATCTTTATTAATTTTCTTTTAACCATCTTACTTTTTAAATCAACGTTTGTGAACAACGTTTAACACTATTGTTAATTAATAACTGTATTTTATAACTGTGATTCCACTATCACCATATAAATTTTTAGATATGATAAGAAAATATTTATAGATGCACGATCAATACCCACGCTTTTTTCAAAAAGTATGATGGGAAGGTGCTAAAAGCTACTTTTTTTATTCACCCATGTAACCGAAGGCATCAAAGAATTATCACAGTTTATGACATGAGTTTTATATAGAGGCCAAATGGATTTGATGTGTTAATTTAGCTGTTAGAAGATAAGCGACAGAATTTAATACAACACTTGGTTGTGATACTGAAAACTATGTATGTCTAAGATAGCATTTTGTTTGTTGTTCATGTATATATTTACTAGAAAATGATCAATATTTTATAAATCATCGCTGTATCACTTAACAGAACATACATCTATTAAGTGCAAAAGAATGTCTTCTTTTTTGGAAACCTTTGTCGCATTTTAAATAAAAACCAATTCCCTTTTGTGAAGACTGAAGAATTGTTTTGATTTAATCAATTCTAAAGAGCAATTTACGTTTGTCTCGTATCTTTTTTTATCTTGTTCCGAAACCAGTGAATGTTTAAAAAAACCACCGTGTTGAAGTTGCTGAAGGAATACTTTTTTCTAATGATAATATTCTGAAGGGCATAATTAATAGCGATGAAGAGATATACATTTGCTTATGACCCAAAAACAGCTTGGTAGCTTTTTTTGAATATTTGTAACGTGTTTAACTTATTAAGCTGTGACCACACCAATAAAAATTTACGTGTGTGTTAAATTTACTGTGCGGCGAAAATATTTACGACGCAAACTTATCACACAGTCAAAAAATATTTGTGTATATAAATTTTTTTCTGTACTTTATACATTTCTGTTTTGGTATAAATGCTTCATCCAATAACGCTTATTCTTGCGATTGTTTTCCATTTTATTGATTAAATTATGCATTATTACGAATACAGTACAATTCCCTTTTGTCATTAATACGAAAATGTGGAGATGAGTCAATACGAACGACTGAAGAATTGTTTTAATTCAATCAATTCTAAAGAGCAATTTACGTTTGTCTCGTATGTTTTTTTATCTTGTTCCGAAAGCAGTGAATGTTTAAAAAAACCACCGTGTTGAAGTTGCTGAAGGAATACTTTTTTCTAATGATAATATTCTGAAGGGCATAATTAATAGCGATGAAGAGATATACATTTGCTTATGACCCAAAAACAGCTTGTAGCTTTTTTTGAATATTTGTAACGTGTTTAACTTATTAAGCTGTGACCACACCAATAAAAATTTACGTGTGTGTTAAATTTACTGTGCGGCAAAAATATTTACGACGCAAACTTATCACACAGTCAAAAAATATTTGTGTATATTAATTTTTTTCTGTACTTTATACATTTCTGTTTTGGTACAAATGCTTCATCCAATAACGCTTATTCTTGCGATTGTTTTTCATTTTATTGATTAAATTATTCATTATTACGAATACAGTACAATTCCCTTTTGTCATTAATACGAAAATGTGGAGATGAGTCAATACGAACGACTGAAGAATTGTTTTAATTCAATCAATTCTAAAGAGCAATTTACGTTTGTCTCGTATGTTTTTTTATCTTGTTCCGAAACCAGTGAATGTTTAAAAAAACCACCGTGTTGAAGTTGCTGAAGGAATACTTTTTTCTAATGATAATATTCTGAAGGGCATAATTACTAGCGATGAAGAGATATACATTTGCTAATGACCCAAAAAGAGCTCAACAATGAAGCCAATTTAAACTCAATGAATCAATGAATAAAATCATATTAACTGTTCTTTTCGATACCCTAGTACCAAGTGTGGCGATAGGGAGAAAGGTAAAAAATGGTTCATTCAAAGTATGCGTCATCGCTAGCTTCACATATTTCCCATCTGTCTGGAAATTTATGGATGCCCTCCCAGAAAAACCGTACATCTTTTGAGGTGATCCAGAAACCAATCCATTTTTCGACATATCCGTAATTGTTGAAGTGTTTCATGAAAAGTGCGTGAGACATGAAAAAGCAGAAGAATTTCAAATGATGTGTCCGCATCAGCAACAAGGCATCGATGAAAACAAGTGGTAGTCGGAAAAGGCCAAGTCTGCTGAGTACGGCGGGTGGTTTCCAGCCAAGTGCAGAAATGGTGTCTCTAATCGCTTTCGCTGCGTGTGATGGGGCGTTGTCGGCCTGCAAAATCACTTTTTCTTTTCTTGTAGCCCATTATAGTCGTTTTTCGATCAATGCATGATTCAAATTGGTCATTTGTTGATGGTAGCGAACGGTATTAACTGTTTCACCTTGTTTCAAAAGTTCATGGTACACAACACCCTTCTAATCACACCAAATGCCCAGCATCGTCTTCTTTCCAAAGCGATTCGGTTTTGTAGTCGATGTTGATGGTTTTCCTGGGTCAACCCAAGATTTTCTGCGTTTTGGGTTTGCAACATATATCCACTCTTTATCACCAGTTACGATCCGATGCAAAAGAGTATTTCATGCCGAGAAAGCGAAACTTCGCACGCCATTTTTTGCTTTTTCATCTGTCTGTCGTTCAGCTAATGTGGTAACAATTTACCTGCCTTCTGAATCTCTCTCATGGCATGTAAACGATCAGAAATGATGCGACATTGAACCTCAGCGATCGACTTGAACCTCCTTAAATTTGTTGTTGAGTTTATATATCGTCTTCTTCCAACAATGCTTGTAATTCGACATCTTCATTTTTTTCGGTTGACCTGGGCGTTTTTATCTTTTAAGTCATAATTACCATTTCTGAATCGTCTAAAGCAACGCCAATAAGCGTCTTGCGTCGGGACATTGTACCTATAAGTTTCCGCAAGTATTCGACGGCATTTATTTTTGATTGAACTAGAAAAGCAGTACGTGTCACAAATGCTCTTTATTTGGCTCGAAACTAGATATTTTTTACCACACGAAAAAAATATGACGGTAACTCAAAATTACTATACTGTCGTAGCAACAAGATCACATAAAGGTATTAAACTTTGAACCGGCCATTGTTTCCAGCACCATTTCTTTAAAAGATTAAACATTATTAACCATCACACCTGGCACAAAGAGTTCCTTCCAACTCATTAAACAGTTAATTACGAACATTTTTTAAGCATTATGCGTTATTTGCGTAAACCCATTCAAAAAAAATATTTTAAATGAGTGATAAAACAATTCAACGATTTTGCTTCACGATAATGCACCATCGCACACCACAACACTTCTTCATCAATATTTCGCTTAAAAATGAAACATATGCCACAATCACTATATTCATCAGCTATTGCAAACAGCGACTTTTTCCTGCTCCCTTAATTAAAAATACCACTTGTGGATGTGTTTTAAATCCAAAGAACTATTTCATAAATTTGAAAAATCGTTGAACTAAGTGCATTGCAATGAGAGGAGATTTCTTTAAAGGAGAAAAAAATAAATTTAAATGAATAAATAAATACTTTATGCATTACTTAAAAAGTCGCCTTACTTTTTAATCTTAGCACTATCATATGCGAGTGGAATGCAATAATCAAATTAGCAGAATTGAAGAGTCAAAATAGCATGAGATCCCTTTCCAGGGATAAAACTCAACAAGTTGCCCAAAGGAAAGATGAAGCAGGCTATAGCCATTAAACTATACAAGAGATTTAGATATTCTCATAGCGTTCAGTAGCAGTTTATTTAAGTTAGAGGTGTGTCAACTCATGGATCTAAAAATAAACTTAACCAAAACTAAATATATGAGGCAAAAAAAGGAACAACATGTGAATATTGATCTAATATGTTAATAAATAGAAGACGGTTTGAAAAAGTTAATAGTTATAAATATATATATATCAGTAATTCGATGTCCTATGAAGTATCAAAGCACGTAACAACAAAAATAACGACTGGAAACAAAAGTATTTTCAGTAATGTCTGAATGATTGTGGCGTGTTCATATTTTTTTTTTTTTTTATTTAGGTTTTTCTCCACGATCTAAAACTCAAAAAATATCAAAAATATCTGTTCTTATGTAAATAAAGAATCACTGGGTAAAAACAAAAAACCAAACGGAGACAAATTTCTCAGTGATTCTTTTTTTTGTAATAAATTTGCCTAACGAACAAAATTTTAAAAATATAAAAATGTACAACAAGCAATCACAATCACACGGTAAACCTCACCTATATATATTTTTTTGATAGTATGCCACTGTCATTAAAAACTAATTGTCAGTGTAAGTATCATTGACATACACAAAAAATATATTTACTTCCTATCTTTTCATAATTTATAGAAATTAATATCATTTATTTTTAGATTCGTTTTGAAAACGGGAGGAGAATACTTCCCGAAACGTTAACGTTAAAAGTTTGTATATTTTTTTAGAACATTTTTATATTTTTAAAATTTTGTTCGTTATGCAAATTTATTACAAAAAAGAATCACTGAGAAATTTGTCTCCGTTTGGTTTTTTGTTTTGACCCAGTGATTCTTTATTTACATAAGAACAGATATTTTTGATATTTTTTGAGTTTTAGATCGTGGCGAAAACCCCAAATAAAGAAAAAAAAATTAAAAGTACTTTCGCTCTACAGAACATCTTAAAATCCAAATCAATAATGGGAAATACAAAAATAAAGATATACTCAGCAATAACACAGGTTAAGAAATTTAAACTTTTTTGAGGTAACATTGATGAAAATAGGTATAAATGAAATATTTGGTAGTTCTAAATCCGAAAACGATAAGCTAATTACTGTAACACGTTCAGTTTTTTTGTTACAGGGAGTCGAAGGTGGGAAAAAAAGAAGAAGATATATTTTGTATTTACAATCTATTATTTATTTAATACAAACATGTAAAACCTGTTAAATTTATGCAAAGACATTACTGAAGATTATATGAATAAAAAATATATTACATGAGATGTCATACAACAACAAAAACTTTCACTTTATCCTTTTGTATAGTCGCCCAAATAGATGGGTTCCAGCATTCCTGATATCTTGCTTCCATCATCCCGATGTCCTGGTGAAAACCTCTCTTGTTATTCGTCGCTTACTACTCCCAAATTAGCCGGAAAACATTCAATTGGGACTGTAAAAAATGCATTTTTAAAGACATGCGACACCCTAGTTTTTCATAGGCGTTCAAGAGTTCATCTATGAGATTTTTATAGTTTTTCATCTTTCTTGTTGCCCAGAACTCCTTTCACTACACTTAAAAAACTCTTCCAAGCTGTCAATTCCTTTTCATTTAATTTTTCATGAAAACGGAAATCACATAGAAACTACCTTATTTGAGGTCCAATAAATATGCCTTCTTTTAGTTTTACATCACTTAATTGAGGAAATATTTCTTTTAGTTACTTGAAACCATTACCTTCGTTGTCCATGGCTTTCACTGAAATCCTTTCTATTTTAGTGATACAAAAGTAGCAATCACTTACATGGTCAGTAGGTTCTCTACACATCGTAGGAACAGCAAACGGTATAGAATTTTGCTTTCGATGCATCCACTGTACTAAATTTACATGATAACTCAAACAGCAAATATGAGGATAGGCTGATGAGATAGACTTTTTGACTTCCTCAGGTCTATATCTAAATAAATGCTTCTTTTATACGTACGATGAAACAAGCTATTGAAACTGTGTACAACAACGCGTTAGAATTGTTGAATTATTTTATGAAAATGGACGTTCAGTTCAGTGAAAAATGTTTTTAGAAAATTACGTGATATTTACGGTTTACACAATCGTTTATCTGAAATCACTATCAATCGAATTGTTCAAAAATGTCAAGAAACTGATTCAGTGAAAGATAAAGGAAGAGTAATATTTAGTCGTGGACGATGTCCACAAGAACATATTGATTTGGTACGTGAAAGTGTTGTTGAAGACCCAGAAATTTCCATTAGTCGACGTTCAGTACAATTTGGACTCCACAACATGGCGTATTTTATTGAAAGGATTTAGCTCTGAAGGCATATAAGGTTCAAATTACAAAGGAACTAAAGCCACTGAATCATTCAAAACGTACATTTGTCAATTGGATCAAAGAACAAACAGATCATTTTTCTGATAAAGAACATTTTGAAATTGGTAACTATATTAATAAACAAAATTATTAAAAAATAAACAATGATATTTCTCACCCCGTATTTGGGGTGAGAAATATCATTGAAAAAATGAAATGAAATTATTCGAGTCATTAGTGATATAGAGGTACGGTTATACCAAAATACCATTCAAAATTTTAATAAAAAAGTGGACGTTTGTGGAGCTTGCAAGAGGTGGTCATTTGGCAGATATTGTCTTTCGTGTTTAAATGTCATGCAAGTTTTTTAAAATCAACGCAAATTCTCTGTTTTATTCAAGAATTTAAAAAACGCTCAATTTGAAAGACTCTAAAGACTTTGCAGTATATTTAGTAAATTTTCTATTAAATTTGAAAAAATCCAAATTCTTCTTCTTCGTCCTTCATTATTAGCATAAATTGGCATCTTGGCTGTAATCAGGCGATTCGGAGGTCAAAATGCAGCATAATTTGCTGCCATTAGTACGGGTGATGCATGATCAGCCTTACATACTACATTTCCATAGACAAGATTATAAAAACTAACAAGAAATTGCCTTTCAGTCACGCCATTTCTAGACTGGGTAAAACTGGATGCTGTATCTGTCAGTAGGCTTTCACAGATACTTAAGGTTAAGCACAAACAAAGGGTAAATAGTCCAAGAGGGCGTTAGATCGGCGTTAATCGGTAGCTGATGACCGTAGTTTGGAGCCCATGTTCAGCAGCAGGTCCAGTCGTTAAATAATGCATTGTTCAATCCCTCTATTGGAACCTTCAGTGTGGAACACTAAACTCAAAGAGACTAACTAACCACCATTAAACACCAAATCACTTTTTTAAACTTCTCGACTCGCGTTTCGCTAACCATGTTAACATCATCAGGAGATTAAATTATTTATGCTAACATAGTGAAACGCGCGTCGAGAAGTTTAAAAAAGTAATTTTGCATTTAATGGTAAATCTCTTCGAGCTTAATGCCAATTATGTTGACATTTCTTCTTCTCCACCCTTTGACAGTCCATTAATGGTCTTTGCCTCGCTCCAGAGGTATCTAGGTCTATATTTTTTTTTACATGGAACGTTTGTATCAATGTTTTCTTGCTTCTTCTGTTACCCTTGCCCATTCTTTTCAATCTTTCGCTCTTCGTCTTCATTTTGTTATTCCCATCTCTTGTAGGGTCTTCTTCGCTCCGTTTCTCCATATCTTCCTTGGTCTTCCTTTTGTTCTTGATCCCTTTAATATGTTTTCCAATATTTTCTTCGTCGATATTTCACCGTTCATCCTCTCGATGTGGCTACACCAACTCAGTCGTTTGCTCTTGATTTCTTTCATTTTCAATCTGGACTATATAATCTGGACTCAATCTGGGCAAATATTGTTGTCAGTTCTTCATTTGTTCTAATTCTCCAACCTCCTTCCGTTTGAATGGAGCCGTTCCTCGATATTTTTCTCTCTCGAGCACTCAACGATAGTTGAGTATTTCTTTGTTAGGGTCCACGTTTCTGGCCCGTATAATACTATTGGTCTAATTACACAGGTCGACATGATTTGTATAACATTGATGAGAATGCTCTTTTTACGTTTCGTTTAGCTAGTTATTAAAACATTTTTTCACAGAAATGGTCTAGCTCGGTCCATTTTCAAGCACCTGCTTCTCCTTTATATCATGTGATATTTGGAATTATTTGTACCGGACTTTGTACTGGACAATGTAGGAATTATCACGAGACTGTAGAGGGGGTATTTCCACAGTATTCTACGAACCGTTAAGGGTAGTTTTATTGTTTTCTATATTTTTGTTTGTTTCTGTCTCGTTTACAGTATAGTCAAGTGTTTAAGTTTATTTTACATAAAATGGCAAATTCTAGTCGTCAATTTTGTAAAAGTCCAGCGGATAAGTTTTGTTATATATGCGGACGATTTATTTTACAGTCACAAACTAGATATAAATAAACAAAAATTTTTGTTTTAATTTAATAAACAAGTCAACAAACAAATAATTTAATAAACAAGTCCCGATACTATTTCATTTGAGTAACAAACCCAGGGATATTTAAATATCTTTAAGTGGTGTTTAGTTCATAATTTTTAGATCAACATATTGTTATTTAAATACAATATTGACATCCAAAAGTCTTGTTTACACCCTCTATAAACCTTCTTGTTTAATCGATTAAAAAGTATTTGTGACATAGGAATGAACTTTTCTATATGCATAAATAAGTCAAAAAACCTAAAATGTTACTGTTTGTTGTCAGGAAGTCACTAACCGCACCATTTCCAATGACACCATCAACATATTGTTCAGCGATTAAGCACGAATACTCAAACCAAAATTAAATGTATTGGTCAGTTCTGAGAGGTCTTATTAAAAAAAAAACAACTCATCATTGCCGATTTTAAAACCATTCGACAAATTTACGATGATCTTAAGGATTATGTTTTTCTTTGCGTTTACAGCCGTGAATTATTGTATTAAATCATCAATTGGCTATGACGTAAATTATATTTGATAAGACAACCAGCGTTTTCGTTCATAATCCTATAATATACAGAGTGTGTTAAAAAAACTTGAAATATGTGTATTACTTTTTGTATTATTAATTCACTGCTTTTATCATAAAACTAAATAAAAGGTTCCACATTTAATGAGTTTTAGCTTAAGGATGACTGTAAGAGATTCAGGAAAAGATGGGAAGTGCAGTTACCGTAGAAACTATAAAGATCCTTATGAAAAAATATCTTCAAAGTGACATTCAAGATTCTTCACAAGATGCCCAAGTGATGAAAAAATGAGATAAACTTAATTTAGATAATTATCGCCTGATAAGCTTGCCACGCACCTCTTCAAAGATAGGACTAAACGAATTACTTCCAAATTAACCGTAAGGTTACAAGCCAACTATACAAGCATGTTTCCGTAAAGGTATTAGTTCTTCTTCTAAAGGCTTGAAGTTGCAGCTGTTATAAAGTATTTTATTTTAATAGATTTAATCCCAACCGACATACAAAAAGGGTTAGTGTTGACTTCAAAAGATTCTTCCATTTCGTTTTCGATGATAAAAAGTGGGCTAGATCATGTCCACTACATTTTTCACGATGTTTTGTGTATAAAAAGGTTTTCCAGTTTAAAAAAATTGAGACTTTTTTAGGGCAGGATTATTAGGACAGGCGATGAAAAATGAGTTATCTATGACAATGTCGTCCGCAAAAGACAGTGGCTTGATAAGGATCAACCACCCCTACTAGATACGAAAGCAAACATCCATGGAAAAAAAAATTGATGATTACTGCAGATATTGGTTCAGTAGCTACAACGAGTGAAAGAGAAACTTTATGAAAAGCAAAAACCTCATTCTTTACACGACAATGACAACCACACATGACACGACACACACGACAAAACAACCACACACAGCAAGAGTGACTCAAGAAAAAATTCTTGAGCTTGGATGATCTGTTTTACCACACCCACCTTACTCCTCGGACCTTGTCCCGACAGACTACCACATTTTCTGTTCCTTATAAAACTGTTTGAATGGAAATGCCTTCAATTATCAAGAGCAAGTCAGTCAGGCTGTCAAAAATGTGTTCCAGTTCAAACCAACCATATTTATATTTTCTTTATTTTTTTGTAAATATAACCATATATTCTTACACAGTTACCTCTAATAACAAATTTTTACTCTGAAAACAGTATTGCTTGCTGCTGTCACCATATTGTCCTTACCTGATATTATGATAATATAATATCGGTAAAATAATACAAGTATTTACTTTCATTCTTTCAAATAGTTTGTTTGTTTTGATTAAAAATGGAATAGTTCGGGCCCCAATTTGTTTAAAAAACTTTCAATGATTAAGAATGAAAAACAATGCTACAAAAACTACAAGTACATTTCTTTTTAAAGTACTTTTAACAATTGCTACTGAATCAACTTTTATATGACATCGCTTACATCAAAAAACTATAAAATATATTTGATAATTGTCAGTGTCAATCTATAATGACAACATAACAAATTGCCTATGGTGCAGCGATTAGCAACGGAAAATCAAAATGTAATCAAACTCTGGCCTCTTGTGACCAAACCGGTTTTAAAAAATAAACCGTCATAGGGGATTTAAGCATCATTCAAAAAAATTTACGATGATCCTGAACATTAGACCTTAGGATGGTATGTCGTATTATAAATATAGCGGGTGATTTTTTTAATCTGTCCGAATTTCCGATAGGGGTCTGTGTTAAACGAACAAATTATGAAAATTATTCTCTATAGTCTAGCAAATCAGTATGGAACATTTAAGCAAATCAGTATGGAACATCAGAGCAACGCTTGCAAATTGTCGAAATGTATTATCAAAACCAGTGTTCAATGTGCCAAACTTATATAGTACCGAGCGGTATATTCGCTGAATTATCGACAAATTCTAAACGGTTAGACTCATCAGGGTACCGACATATGCTCTCTCGCCAAAAATAGGGAGTTTCTCTCCACAATCAAACAACCCATATTTTCGCCGACTTCTCGTCGCTCCATTGCTCCATTGCTCATTATGGCGGAGACGCAGGTTGTTGTGCGTTTCACATCAAATTGTGGAACCCAACGATCGCGGGTGTATAACTCCTGACTACTGTTGTCTTGTTGGCCGCAGTCCAAAGAAGTCAAAAAACTACATTTACAAGCCATCCAACGTAAAAGCCCACCACAATAAAATAATGGATTTGCTGTAAAATCAAAACTATAGATGCGTATGATAGAAGAATATTAAATATTAAAGGGTGGGACAAGTATCAGGCTACAATTGTGTTTTAATGTCATTTTTTTTTCTTGATATTTGACAGTTTAGATTTAGCTGTTGTATAGTGCAGACATGTGAGTTTTATTATGAATAAATACACGTTAAAAGAATGTGGTGAAATTGTTGTAATTAACTAAATTCTTCTATCAAATTGACAACTTTCAAGCAAAATTGATTTAACGGCCAGGGTGATTTTTATGGGAATTTTTTAAAGAAAAGGTTTGCAAATACAAGGTGACACAGAATAACGGGAATTTTTTAAATGCGTAGTGGCAGTCATGAGCAGGTGGCAGCACTGCGGGACAGTGACCTTGAGCAAGTAAACACTTTACCATTTTCGTAACCATGGATCAGTGGAATGGGCAATGGCGTGCGTTAGCCATAAAAATGGCGATAGTTTGGAAACTGCGCAGAGGGAGTTCCGACGTTTTTAAAACTTAGGACGTCATGGTGCCGTCACATCAAAACACGCTATAAAAAGTTGGATTAACAACATCGAAGAGACTGGATCTTCCTTCGAGAAGAAACCAACAGAACGACCAAGAAGTGCTTGTACTCTACAGAACATTGATGTTGTACGCGAGTCTGTCTTACGTAGCCTACGGCGTTCAATTCGTAAAGCTGCGGTTCATCCATACAAACTGAGATAGTGCAACAACTGAAAGAAAACGATTACCAGCTGCGATTAAAATTCTGTCAACAAATGATAACAAACATAAACAATGACGATAAATGTCTAAGCAAGTGGTGATGTCAGATGAGGCCCATTTTCATCTCGCAGGTTACGTGAATAAGCAGAACTACCGTTACTGGACAGACACAAATCCTAATGAAGTTCATGAGCGCCCTTTACAAGCTAGTAGGGTGACAGCATGGTCTGCTGTTTCATTACATGGAATCATCGGACTTTATTTTTATGAAAATGAACAGGGGATCACAGTAACTGCTGTTTAACACAGTTAACACAGTTAATGCTGATCGTTACATGGAGATGTTATAATCTTTCGTTACACCTGAATTGAAAAATTTTCCACACGTTCAAGAAACCTGGTTTCAACTGGATGGAGCAACATTACACACTGCACGGCAATAAGTGGAAGCTGTGCGAGAATTGTTCGGTAACCGTGTATTCTCAAGATTCAGTAACGCTCCCTGGCCCCTTAGATCGCCAGATTTGTCCGTTTGAGATTTTTTCTTGTGGAGCTATCTCAAGAGTAAAGTGTACAAGACTCGACCAAGAACTCTAGATGAGTTAAAACAGAGAATTCGGGATGAAATTCACAGTATCCCAGCTGAGATTTTGCAGCAGTCAATAAGGAATCTCAACAGCAGATTTCAAGAATGCATTCGTACAGGAGGACGGCATCTAAAGGACGTAATTTAAAAAAAATATTAATTCCATTAATGTTTCTTAAATAGTCAATTTTACGGTTTCAATTACTATGAATAAAATATTTTTCTTCCATCACTCTTAGTTTTATTTGTCACCTTTTGTGTATCACCTTGTATAATCCCAACCTTACAGCTCATTAGTGTTGAAATCGCTGCATTACCGGGATTATCTGGGGACAAGGATAAGGCAGGCAAATAATCAATCAGTAGAAATTCAATTCAAAATAGAGATTATTAATTACACTAAAATACGAATACATACATTATTAAAAAAAAGTATATATAAATATATATAAAATTATAAAATATATATATGTATATATATATATATATATATATATATATATATATATATATATATATATATATATATATATATATAATTATACATTATTTTTACCATACATTATTAAAAAATTAATGAACCCTAGGGCAAATTATTCTTTGAACGCAGGGATAGCAGTAACCTAGAAAGAGTGGTGAAGAGAATTAAAGACCTAACTGGTTCATCTTTCTAATATGCAACCAAAAAAGTCAGAAGTAGTGAAAGCTGGCAAGAATTAGTCCGAAAATGATGCAAACGGAATGAGTTTCCATAAGTAACGAGTCTTCTGAAAAGAAGAATACGAAGAAGAAGAAGATAACAGAAATATAAGAAGATAATTTTATTGTATTAAATGTAATTGGAATTGCTTTTCCACAATTTTTTATCAGTAAATAATAGCATCATGGTGTACAGGAGGATATGCATTCTTTTTGAATACTACTTCCAAACCCCTAAAACACATTTCGTTGACAGAATTATTCCCAATTAATAATTCAGTTTTCTGGATCAATAGTCTGAATAAGCAATACCAAACCAACCATGTCCAGTTTGTACTTGTACAACTGTCCAATTCTTATAATAATATAAAATGACGTGGACAGAGTAACACAGATTCTCAAGAAGGGTACTGCAGTACGTTTGATGATATATAGTAGAGCTGGTTCCAAGTCCCAGAAACTGAATTTCTACCACTCCCAAATGATACCTTGCGCCATCCAAATTGCATATTTTCCTTGACATACTTCTTGTATGAACGGAGCTTTATAAATTTACAACAGATCAATATGAGTTAAATTGGCACAATTATTTGTTCGTTTCTAAGAACAACGACTTGACTAGGGCAATGAATCATTAAGTTACATGGTCTTAAGAATTCACTTTTTTTAGTAAATGTTTACTTTATAAGTTTTAATTTAAAAATTAAGAAGTAATGATGAGTGCAGCTTGTTATTGCTGCAGCTTTGGGTTTTGGGTGCTATCAGATCACTCTGTATATTCAGAAATAATCACAAAAAATGCAGCGTCCGTACCCCGTCGTAAATAACAAAAGCAGAACGCGTGAAGACGCCACAGTCGGCACCTAATATTCACTGATCCGCCCCTAATTACTGGTCGCCCTCTTGATTTACCTGCTTGATTACAAGGGGAGTTTTTGGGAATGACTTTAATTTATTGCGCCCGGTGTAAGATACGTCTTTATTCAGAATATTCCTTTTCATAAAATATTTTAACGCCACTGAATTACAAGATATACTTTTAAAATATGCAGATAGTGATGAAGCGGATCTAATTAAAGTAAACTAAGATAATTGAAACTGGATCGTGTTTTGCTACATATTAAATTGTTTATTAATTAGGACAATTAACATCAAACTACATACCAGTTGAATAATATAATAAGAATGATAGTGGCATGTGACATATGGATATGAAATCTAGCCCCTAACTCTTAAAAATATACGAGCTATGTGAATAAAGTTGTGAGAGTTCCTTCCCCTTTGGGGAAGACACAGTCCAACATCTAATGCACTTCAATACGAGTTTGAACTCCCTAGAGTAACTTGAGCAACGGCTCCCTATGAAGTTTTGTTTCAGACTTGGACATAGTGCGACGGAAACTTTTACAAAACTACAACAGGCCTCTGGAAAGAGGGTTTTGTCAAGGGCTCAGGTATTCATGATTTGTGGCATTATCAAAAGACCGAGACTCGATTGAAGATGAATCTCGCAACGAACGTCTTTAAACTGCAAGAAGTGATGAAAAATTCACAGAATCCGAGATTTTATGCATTCAAATGACGATCAGAATGATCAACAACATAACCTTTCATCAGGTTTTATTCAATGAATTGAAAACGAAGAAACTCTGCACGAAAATGGTTCCGAGAAACCTTTCGAACGACGATTAAATGGACACCAGGAAGGAAACATATTGACTTTTTCGAAGGGACTGAAAATGACTCTCATTTTCTAGAACGTGTCATTAATGGTGGTCTTGGATGGTCTTGTACTTTTCAATACGACTGAAAACCGAAGCGCACTTCAAGCGCGACGCAAAACCGGAATGGCACACTTCAATCCGACCACCTCTAAAAAACCAGAATGAGCAAATTAAAGATCAAGAGCATGCTGATTTGCTTTTTTTGGTAGTCAGGGGATCGTCCAAAAGGAATTCTACTATTTTGCAGGAGACAATGAAAAATTTCAATTTCAACTGAATAAAGAAATTACAAAAAATCAGTCATTATTTTATTTACTTATCTCGTATGGAATAGTACATCAGAGACACTTATAGTAAACGTATAAACTGTGTAAAGCTCTGAAAATGCAGAGGGGTACAGATATAATATGGACGCTGGTAGTCACAAAGTGTCTGCAGTATTTTTTAACATTATAATGAGAGTATAAAAAGTTGGAACATCGTTGGTCTAAATATATGGGATTGCAAAGTAACTACGTTGAAAAATAATAGAAAATCCTAACATAGCATCGCAACATCGTCAGTTGGATCTTTTTTTAAGTTAGTTGGTATGGGAGTTGCTATTTATATATCCGGAATTAGCAACAATGGTGTTGCTAGGTGCCATCTGACATATACATCGTAAAATTTGATATTGTTGACGGTATACGTACTCAGAACGTTATGTCATATGGTGGCTATTGGTGTTATTTAGTGACTTGAAAATTTCATCCCAGTCAAAAAGTGGAATTAACTAGTAAGAATTTTCGTGCGCTGATTTACTATTACTTTCGACATGTATTATTTCAGCAACAGTGCATCGATCAACTCACTTCGACTTTTGGCGATGAAGTACCATTTAAAACCAATATATACCACTGGATTAATGAATTCAATCGTAGCCGTCGTTCGCTCACGGACGAATTTAAAGAAGGTCGTCCAAAATCGGTTGTTGTGCCATAAAACATCGATACTTTGCGCGAACTGATAAAGCAAGATCGCCGGTGGCATACCACGAGATTGAGATATCCCTGGACATTAGTATGACAAGCATGAACATTTAGCCTTTAAAGCTTTTTTTAGCCGTTAAAAAGATCCGCATAATTTAACAATCGCTGAAATAAAGGCTCGTGTCGGTTAGTGCAAAAAAAATGCTCAAAAAATACAATCGTGGTATGATAAAAAGCCGTGTATAATATCTACACAGGTGACGAATCATGGATCTATGTCGACAATCGACTGTATGGGTTTTACAAAATGAACCAAACCCAACAGAAGTTGTTCGCGCCAGAAGCACTTCGAAGCAAATGGTCGCCTGTTCTTTGAGAAAAATATGCATCTGACTATTGTGCCACTAGAGCATCGTAGAACGGTCAATTCTGAATGATACACAAGAATTTGGTTGCCAGAAGAAATAAGAAAAAACAACCAGAGACGTGGGATCATTGTTCACCATGACAACTTGAGCTCAGTATTTGACCGGTCATGATTTCTTTTTGTTCCCATCCCTGAAGAATAAACTACGTGGTCAGAAAAAGTGGTTGATGCGTTCAAAATGCATGTTTTGGAAATACTTCAATCGGAATGAAAAAAGGGCTACGATTATTGGTTCAAACGTATGTACAAGTGTATCGAACCACTTTTAATGGTAAATATTTGTTTTTATTTATTATTCCGGATATATAAATAGTAACCCTCGTAATAGAGAATCAATCAATTATTCTGTGTGAAACAACAAACAAACTCGAAGAGATTTACCGTAGACTGAATAATATCCTTATAATTAATATGGTTTAGTCGACCGAAACACATGTTCATAAGTTAAATAAAGTGATTTGGTGTTTAGTGACAAATCTCTTCGAGTTTAGAAAATCAATGTCAACGAAAATAAATGTAATCATGTCACTTTTACTACTCGTACAGGAACGGGTTCGCATATATAAATAATCTGATAATCCCACAAGTTGAAGAGGTTAAATACCTGGTGATGCATCTGGATAGGCGACTGAGCTGTCGTAAATACATATGGATCAAAACAAAACAATATATTAGCTTGTCGGTCATTTATCTAAACTCTCAATTGATAACAAATTGCTTTTTAACAACGCCATCCTCAAACTTGTTTGGATTTACGGGACACAACTGTAGGGAACTGAAAGTCATTTAAATATTGAATACTTCAAAGATTTCAATCAAAATCCTACATACCCTCACTAATGTTACGTGGCATGCTCCAAACCATACAAGCCATCGTGACCTTAGACGATCATATACATAAGACAAACTGAACATCCATCCAAATTGCCTCACTGTCAATCTTCAGGACAAGTCTCGTGAAAATAGAAGCTTAAAAAATAAAACCTCTAAATTTATCATTCAGGCCATAAAAATAAATCCCTAATCAGACAAGCCCACGTCGCCAACAGAAAAATTATTTTTATCAATGGATACAAATTCTAATGACTCCTTTTTTGTCCATTTCAACAATATTGCTTATTGTTATTGTCACACTTAACACATTGCAATAAACGTAAAAGTTAAAATAAATTAAACTCAATCACAATTAGATTTTATTTATTTTTAACTTTTTTTATAGCCTATTTTTGTTTTTTATTCTCCATCACTGGGAACACAGTCAAAATAATCCTTTACAATGAGATGCTACTTTCAGATCGACAATTCCAGTAGGTTCAAAAACAAACCCTTAATATGCATAGATTATCGACATTTTCAAGTTCATGTACTAGGCTAATTGAAAAGTTCGCGGAGAGGAAATGATAACACTAGTTTATAGTTGAAAAAATTACTTTATTCTTGCGTATATTCTTCCTTAAGCTCAATACATTTTCTCCAGCGATTCTCCAATTGATTTATTCCATCTCTGAAGTCATTTTCTGGAAGTCCTTGAAAATACTAATCTACGGCTGCTATAACTTCTTCATTTGGTCAAAAACGCTTGCCACGTATGTATTTTTTTAGGGTTGAGAACAGATGAAAGTCAGAGGGCGCTAGATCTGGTGAATATGGTGGATGCTCCAACAATGCATAGTGTAACTCCTTCAATTTGGTCATTGCAAGAACACCTCTGTGAGCTGGTGCATGGTCTTGATGAAAAATGATTTTTTTCTTCGCTAAACCAGGTCTTTTCTTACGAATATTTGCATCCAGTTGATCCAAAAGGATTACGTTGAAACTCACCTGCCCACTTACGAAACATTGTTTTTAAAGGAGCAGACTCCCCTAATACTTCTACAATTTCACAATGAATTTCCATTACCTTTAAACCTTTTTTTACAAAGAATGTAATCACTGCACAATTTTCTATTTTAAAAAATAACGCTGATACGTTTCTTTAAGCTGCTGTTTTTGTACGAATGAATTGATAAATCGACTTGAAACTTTACATATATTCGATGAAAGATGAAATTTAAAAATGTAGTAGATTATATAGTTCTTTTACTGCTCTATAGGTGTCGCTCCGCAAACTTTTCAATTAGCATAGCAAAAGTTAGTTTCGTTTTTGACACTAGATGGCATTGCATCACAAAACCAGTATTATTTAATTGACACGTGTAAAGTTTTGAAGTCGTTTGACAGACGAAATTTCAGCGAGTACTTGGGAAAAAAGTGTGAAATTTGGTTGTATTTTTTAGATTATGTTAAAAGCACAAAAAATTGCAGATTATAAGAAGCTTTTTTGACATATCTTGCTTTTTTATTTCCAAAAATGCAAGACTACTTTGCAGATACAAAAGAAAAATGTGCTATGTACTAGGCTAATTGAAAAATTCGCTCAGCGACATCTATAGAGCAGTAAAAGAACTATATAATCTACTTCATTTTGAAGTTTCTCTCTTCTTATGAATATATGTGAAGTTTCAAGTAGATCCGTCAGTTCATTAGAAAAACAGCAACTTAAAATCAGTGTTATTTTTTAAAATGTTGAAAATCGTGCAGTGATTAAATGTTTTGTAAAAAAAGGTTTAAAGGCAATGGAAATTCATAAAAATGAAAAAATAATAATTCAATAACAATTCATAAAAGTGAAATTGCAAAAGTATGGGGGAGTCTGCTTCTTCAAAAACAATGGTTTGTAAGTGGTCAGGTGAGTTTCCACGTAATCGTACAAGCCTGGATGGTGATCCTCGTTCTGTAAGTCCAATAAGTGCAACTACTGAACAAATAATGTTTCTGTACATAATATGGTTACGGATCACAGACATTTTACCATGATGACCATGGACATCTTAACTGAACGGGTGTTTCGTATTTTCAAAAAGGAATTGGGCTTGATGGGTGCCGCATTTGTTAAATTCTGAACAAAAACGACTTAAAGTAAGACTTTGTAGCCAACATTTGGTTCTTTTTGGAAAGAAATTGAATGCAAAAATTTGGTAGAAAAGATCTGGTTTAGCGAAAAAAAATCATTTTTCATCAAAACAATGTACCAGCTCACAGAAGTGTTCTTGCAATGACCAAATTGAAGGAGTTACACTACGAATTGTTGGACCGTCAACCATATTCACCAGATTTGGCACCCCTTGAGTTTTATCTGTTCCCAAACCTCAAGAAATTTCTACGCGGCAACCGTTTTTCATCAAATGAAGTAGTTATAGCAGCCGTAGGTGAGAATTTTAAAGGACTTGCAGTATTGAGCTTAAGGGAGAATATACGGAAGAACAAAATAATTTTTTCAACTATAAACTTGTTCTATCATTTCCGCTTCGCGAACTTTTCAGTTAGCCTAGTCCTGTTAAGGTGCCGTGACGATTTCACGCGATGCACACGTTCTGAACGACTGACCGAGGCTAAAGACAACGAAATATTGACGCTAATTGAAAGTGTTCGACACAGATCAACACGGAAGATCGCGGATATTTTTCGAATCAACGTCAAGGCAATTACACCAATTTCGAATGGTTAACAAAGTCGAAGTATGGATGCCGAACGAGCTAACGGGGAAAATTTTGATAGAGCTTGCGCTAAAGATTCTGATTGCGACTCTGTAGCGCAACGGAAATCGATTAATCATCGACCAGCGCAACGAAATTGATTATATAAATAATGTTACGCGTAAGAGATCAGGGTGTTAAAGCGGAGATGCCGCTTCAACCAGCGCAAAAGTCACTTTACATCCGAAGAAGGTTATGATATGCATTTGGTGGGACTGGAGAACTTGTTTATTTCCTGAAAATCAGACCATTATTTCAGAGAAATAGTGTTCACAAACGGGCGAATTAAAGCGAGCAATCGACTATAAACGACCTAAATTAATCAACAGAAAGGGCATTACGTTCTATCGAGACGTGTTTTAGATCACACGACACAAATTTTTACAACTTGACTGAAATGTTTTAGTTTATCCACCGTACTCTCCCGACCTTACGCCCTGGTGAAAACTTTAAGTTGAAAAATTCCTTGTATTAGTTCAAACGGAATTACGCAACTGTAAGACAGATTAAGAAAGCAGATCGAACAAATCGGCACATACTTATTGATGAAATGTAATTTTTAATAAATATGTTTTATCAATTTTTGGGACGAACTTTAGCATCAACCCATTACATTTGATCAACATATCTTCTTCACATACACTACATAATATACAAGTATTTGATATATTCAAACTTATCAGTCAGTGAACTAAGCAATAATAACATCATTATTATGAGCATGGCACAAATGAGACACAATATTTTAACTATTTTACGATAAAATAATATTCAAATTTCAATTACACATGTTCAATCTTCTCACCAGTTTATCATTAATTAATTGCCAAATAAACATAAACATGATATATGATCATTTTACGTGTTTTTTTAAACAAATGACGAAAATTACAGTTTAATGTCGCGACCTTGAACCCTCCGCTCTTAATGTATTTTAAATTTGTTTGGGGCGTTTTTTAGTACCTGCAAGATCGAATTAGGAAAGCACAAAAAAATTATGACTGCATTGCTGTTATAAATGCGTTATTCTTTATAACAATTTTATCTGAAAAAACATTGACATAAACTATACTTGGACTATTTAAATAGTAATGCAAGAAAATTTAAGTAAAACGGATAAAACTAATGTGGTGTTTTGAATTACATCTTCACATCATTACAAAAATTTTAATCTTCTAGAAGCATCATTGGTGCGAAACACTAAACTCAAAGAGATTTTATCCTAAATACCAAATAACTTTTTTTTGTCCTCGGTATGCATTTCGCTGACCATCATCAGGCGATAAATCAATTTCATTAGAGATTTAATCATGTCCTGATAGTTAGAGAAATCGCGCATCGAGAAGTTATTAAAAAAGTATAAAAGTTGTTTAATGTCCATGGAGTCGCAATATTGAGTTCTGAAGATACAAAATATAATGAAATTTCTAAATATTTCCCAATGAGAAAAATATGAAATAAAAAATGTAAACGAGTTAAGATCATCATCATCATCATCAACCTGTATCAATCCACTGCAGGATGAAGGTATCTTCAGCATGCTTCCAACTATCGCGGTCCTGAGCTTTCCTTTGCCATTTGGGTCCAATATACTTAATAATATCATCAGTCCTTCGTATTTTCGATCTTCCACGTGGACGTTCGCGATCAAGCAGTATCCAGTCCAGGATCGCCCTAGCCCATCTTTCGTCCCATAGCCTCGCTACATGGCCTGCCCACTTCCTTTTCAATTGTTTTATTCTTCCAATGATGTAATTCACTTTCGTTTGTTCTCTGATCCATGTGCAGGTCTTTCTATCCCGTCTAGTAATGCCAAGCATACATCTTTCCATTCCCCTCTGTGCTACTCGAAGTTTTTGAACTGACTGTGATGTGAGTGTCCAGGTTTCACTTCCGTATGTCATAGCGAGCAGGACACACTGATCACACACTTCAGACAAAGTGGTAGTTTGCTTTTAAACACTATGTTGAGCCTACCAAATGCATGCCAGCCACATTTAACGCGTCGTTCCACGTCCCGGATGGTGTCCCCTTCTATTGAAACCCTTTGACCAAGATATAGTGATCCACAACTTCCAAATCCGTTCCTAAAATAGAAATCCTTTTGCCTTCAGCAAATTTATTGGACATGGCCTGACTCTTCTTCTGGTTTATTTTCAAGCCAAATGGTTCCCCAGCCCTTTGCAATTCTTGCACGTGTCTTTGCAGCTCATGTGGGTCTTGCGAAAGAAGAACGATATCATCTGCTAAGATGATTTAAGTACGCACCATTAATCCTTATTCCATCTTGTTCCAATCCAGCTTACGGAACACTTCTTCCAGGCAGGCCGAGAAAAGAAGAGGCAATATTGCGTCCCCTTGCCGTACGCCCCGCTCTACATTTATTCCCACCTCAAGATCGTCAAGGTGGACTGTCGCTGTAGCTTCATCATATATTGATCCTAGTAGGTTTGAATAGGCTTTCTCTACACCTTGATTAAGCAATGCATCCATTATGGCCTGTTTTGAGATTGAATCAAATGTTTTTTCATAATTGATAAAAGCCAAGCCCAGTGGCATAGTGTATTCGCTGTGTTTTTCTATGACCTACTGTAGAACCTGGATATAATCCAATGTACTGAATGCACTTCTAAATCCTTCTTGCTCCTTTGGTTGTGCGTTATTAAGTTTTCTTAGTATTCTTTTGGATATTATCTTGGTGAAAACTTTGTAGACCACTGATAGGAGGCTTATTGGGCGGTAGTTCTTTAAATCTTCCCGTGTTCCTTTTTTATGTAAAGAATCACTTCTGCATTTTTCCATAAGCTGGGTACTCCTTGTTGTTTGAGGCATTTTATGTATAATCTTGCCAGTGTTTTATGTAAGGTCCGACCACCAGCTTTTAACATCTCCACCGTTATACTATCCTTTCCTGGAGCCATGCCCTATATATATATATATATATATATATATATATATATATATATATATATATATATATATATATATATATATATATATATATATATAAATGGAGTTTTTTGACTTCTTTGGACTGCGTCCAACGAGACAACAGTAGTCAGGAGTTATACACCCCCGACCGTTGGTTTCCGCCATCTCATGTGGAATGCACCTGCGTCTCCGCCATATTTAATGTATCATTACTGTACGAATCCAAATATCTTCTATTTTTATTAGTACGATGCCTTGTCATTTACCAGTTGAAGAATATAATATTGGAGACTTATTTGTTTATTTTATTTTATCAGGTTAATATTTCTTGACGATAATAAAAACTTTAGCTGACAAAAAATAAGAGTGGCTTTTAAATTTTTGCTGTATGTTCATTGTTATCGAAAATATTTGAATATCGCTGGTATACATTGACCCTGCATCCATGCAATTTTAAATGTTACTATGGGTCGCGCAAAGCATTGTACTCCCGAAGAGAGGCATCTAATATTGCAGTTACGGAGACAAAGCAAAACTTATAAATTTATTTCTCATCTACTAATGCGATCTGAATTCGTTATTGCTAAAGTTTTAAAGCAGCAAAAATTAATAAAGACGTCACCAGAAACCAGAGGTCGCCCAAGAAAAACAAGCAAAAGATTGAATAAATGTATTGTACGAGAAGTACGGAAACACCCATTTTCCACTTCGTTTGAAATTAAACGGAAAATGGGTCTACAAATCAGTACACGGACAATTCATAGACAATTGGTAGAGATGGATCTTCATGGAAGAGTTGCAAGAAAGGTACCATATTTGAGTAAAAAAATATTCAGCAGAGTTTAAGTTTTGCCAGATTTAACTTAAACGAAAACTACAGCAGTAATTGGAAAAATATTTTATTTAGTGATGAAACAAAAATAAATCTCTTTGGATCAGATGGGAAACGGTACATTAGGCGATATAAGAATAAAAAACTAAATCCGCGAAATACATTTGGAACAGTAAAGCATAAAGGAGGAAATATTAAACTGTGGGGTTGCTTTTCCTATAATGCTGTAGGTCCACTATATTGGATCAAAGAAACCTACATGGAAAAATTAGAAAAAATTATGCTTCCTTATGCCGAAATGAATATGCTGCTAAAGTGGATCTACCAGCAGGATAACGATCCGAAACATACCGTGAAAGTTGTGAAACGATAATTTCTCGCAAATAAGATTGAAGTGTTGCCCTAGCCGTCGCAATCTCCGCATTTAAATCCAATAGAAAATCTTTGGCAACATTTAAAAAAAGGCATTGCTAATAAAAAAACATCAAACAAAAATATGTTGTGGGAAGAAGTCAAGAAAACTTGGTATTCTCTACCGGTTGAAACTTGTCAGATCTTAATAGACTCCATTCGAAGGAGATGCTCAGCTGTGGTTAAACAAAAGGGATATTCTACTAATATTTTATATTTATTAAGTTTGTTAATAAGCATTAGTTTTCACAATTTAAGGCTATAAATGATATACTCTTATTTTTTGACCAGAAAAAATGCACATATTGTTAATAAGATAATGTTTTGTTTCATTAATATTTTTTGTATCAGGACACGTTAATAATATTCAATAATAATTTTATATTAATTCTGTAATAAATTCGCTAAACACATTAAAACAAAATGTTTAGATTCAGCATTCATACTCTTATTATTTTGACCACAACTATATATATATATATATATATATATATATATATATATATATATATATATATATATATATATATATATATATATATAAAGAACTGCAAAGGGCTGGCGAACCATTTGCCTTGAAAATAAACCTGAAAAAAAGTCAGGTTATATTCAATAACTTCGCTCAGGACAGAAGAATTTCAGTTTTAGGAAGGGATTTAGAGATTGTGGACAGCTTTATATATCTTGGGCAGAGGATTTCAATGGAGGGGAATACCGCCCGGGAGGTGGAACGGCGTGTTAAATGTGGCTGGCAGGCATTTGGTAGACTCAACATAGTGTTTAAGAGCAGACTCCCACTTTGCCTGAAAAGAAAAGTATTCGATCAGTGCGTTCTACCCGTTATGACATACGGAAGTGAAACCTGGACACTCACATCGCAATCAATTCAAAAACTTCGGGTGGCACAGAGGGGAATGGAAAGATGTATGCTTGGCATTACAAGACGAGACGGAAAGTCCTGCGCCTGGATCAGGGAACAAACAAAAGTCTGTGACATCATTGGAAGAGTAAAACAATTGAAATGGAGATGGGCAGGGCAGCAGGCATGGGCTATATGGGCATATAGCGAGGCTATGGGATGACAGATGGACCAAGGCAATCCTGGAGTGGATACCGCTTGATCGCAAACGTCCGCGAAGAAGACCGAAAGCACGATGGATTTATGACATCGTTAAGTATATTGGACCCGAGTGGCAGAGGAAAGCCCAGGACCGTGAAGGTTGGAAGCATGCTGAAGAGGCCTTCATCCTGCAGTGGATCGATACGGGCTGATGATGATGATGATATATATATATATATATATATATATATATATATATATATATATATATATATATATATATATATATATATATATATATATATATATGTATATATATATATATATATATATATATATATATATATATATATATATATATATATATATATATTCTTGGCTGAGTTATAACCGCTTGGAAAATTACCCATATGTTGAAGCTCTTCGAAGTGTAAGTCATACAGTTTTGCAGCGATAACCCTAGACCTGTATCGTAGCACACTATCTCTCTTTTTTAGCAAATGTGGGCGTTTAACTTAAATAGTGAAGCGTAATGCTCTTCGGTGATGGTACTGCTGTTCGCCAGGATCTATCAACACCACATCACACGAATCCAAGGAAACTATAGTCATTATTTTTCCTGCAGATGCAATCGTTTTCACTTTCTCTGGTACACGTTCACCTGCTCCCATCCACTGTTTGGATTGCTGATTCGTCTCTGGTAACGATGAGTACGTGTTTTATCTACTTCAACAAAACGTCGAAAAAACTGAGCACTATTGTTGCTAAGTAGAACACTCTTAAAAAGTGTTGATAAGGATGTATCTTGGGTCGATTATTGGTAGATAAAATCACGAAAACGTTGTGGCTTTTTTGTGTCCGTTATTTTGGTCGTAGCGGTTTTTGGGCGTCCAAAATGTGCATCATCTTCAATGGTTGTACCACCACGTTTAAATTCACCAGCCCACTTTTTTACAATTGAAAACGAAAGTAAAATCCTTTACAGTGAACTCGTTTTGGCATATCGGCCGGGGTTAAACCCCCAAAAAACAGTACTTTATAAAAGCCCGAATTCTATATCTATCTATTTAAAAAAAAACAATTTTACTTTATTCGATCGTCACAAACAAGTCACTAAAGTCATAGTGTAATATCATAGTCAAATGGTTATACTTGGGCCATCTCTGTGTCAGGTCGAGAACTTTTCGGAAAACTCTTGTAAAGCTATAAATAACCACCCATCTCTTCAACTGGATAGCATATGTTTCGTTTCTCGAAGTTCAAACTGTTCAGGGTACTGACATATACCATAACGTCAAGAATAGGGAAACCCTATCTACAGCCAACAACCCATGTCTTTGCCGACTTTCCGTCGGATGGCGTATATATGTAGTGTATGGCATATGTCGGTACCCTGAAGACCCTGAACATCGAGAGACGAAACATTTGCCATCCAATTGAAGAGATAGGTGGAGCTCGTTCCCGATCAAGCAACCAACGAAAATGTTCATTTTGGCGAAGACACAAGTTGTTGTGTGTTCCACATGAGATTGTGGAACCCAACAGGTGGGTGTATGATGACACTCAGCTACTGTTGTCTCATTGGAGGCAGTCCAAGAAAATCTAACACTACATATATAATAGGTCATAGAGACTCACCATAGAATGTCGCATTATCTTTTCCGCCGGCAAAATTATGGCGAGAATTTTTCAGGATCTTGAAAACGTTTGATTTTTTTGGATTACTGACGACGTGAGTAAATCATATCAAGCCAATATCATGTGAATCTTATTTCGAATATTTGCAAAGGAAAAAAGAAGGGAAAATTAATCTAAAACGATTTAGTTCAACAAGGTGAACTCCCAGCTTACAACAGTTGCATTTTGCATTTATGGCTGTCATTCATATCGCTGGTTTACAAATTTTCGAACCTTTTATTCTCCAGATCTAGCTACCAGTGATTCAGTTTTAATTCCCTAAGCCCAAAAAATATGTATAAAAACTAATTTTTTTGAGGATGAGGGTGTAATTACTTCTGCGGATGAATAGTTGGCAGGAGAAGGAAGGATATTTTTCCAAAGCCAGCGAAACTCTTCGTTATCCATACCAAACTAGACCAATGAAATCAGTCATTAGAAAATTATGTTGACAAATAAAATCGCTTTAAATGTTGTGTCTTTCTGTGTTAGGGACAATAATCAGTCAACCTTCTTCATTATTTTTCTTTTGTAATTTCTTTTAACCCCACCCTCACTTAATTTGTATACGATCTCTTCGATATCTTGCAGAAAAATGTCACCAAACCAAAAATGAAAAACATGTAAGGCAATTAAGTATTATTAAATATTTACTCATGCACAAAAGGTTTCGTTGAAACTACGAAAAAGCTGAAGAAAAAGCAGGGGGTAAGGGCAATTATGTCCAACGAGCTCGACACAACGGAAATAAGCTTCGCAGTCATTAATAATTCTTTCAGAAGTATTATGAAAACTGCAAGTGGATTTTATCTCAATTTTCCAGAACACCACGCCGCCATAATTTACCTGAACGTCGACATTTCCAGTCTATAAATTACCACCGCGTTTGGTTTCTCTCGCCCAGTTTTAAATGGCCGTTGTGTTTGACGTTCGCACAGTCCGTCGCACCATGCGAAATTATTTAGAGTTCCCATGATTGGACATGGCACGCAAAAATAACATTTGATACTGTCATGTGCCAAGACGTTGAATATTCAGCGTCAAACAATAACGATTTATTATGGTTCAGATATGACTAGATCATGAGATAAATCTCTGATCAAACCGGATTTATTTTTGAACAGAAAAGCTTATTCCAGATGAAAGGTGATTCCATGTCATTTCTCAGTTTATTGCACTGAAATTTGTAGTGAAAAAATTTATTCAGCAACTTTTAACGTTTCTCTAACAATGCAGTATCCTCAGAATTACAAATATAAATTTTAAACTTCATATATCTCTTCTCGACACTCTAATGAAAGCAATGATTCGCCACTGGTCTCTGATTTCTCTTGTTCTCATGGTATCTATAACTGATAAATTGGTAAGGGTTTTTAAGTTGATCAGTGATGTAAAAAATTTCCTAAAGAATTAAAAATCCGAAAATTTTCGCGAATTGGTGCAAAACATGCAGGAAAATTTTAGAAAGCCAAATTTCCAAACAAACAAAAACAAAAACAAAGCACAGGCACCTGTTTACAAATGGAAAATATGCCGATCCGCGTTGTTTATTTTAAGACCTGATTCTGCGCAAAGTGTTTCAATCCGATTGAAAAGTCGGGCCTTCTCCTCCTCGGAGCATGCTATTAAGGTTGTGTCATTATCATAGCGTAAATTTTATATTGTCCTCCTACCGATTGATACCTAACCAAACCAGTTTTTCCTGGTAAGTATCCATTTCCCATAAACCTTAAAAAGTATTAGAGAAATGACAAAGCTTTAAGTGATACCTCTTCCTATATTAAAATTGATGAACATTTTAAGAGCGACTCTGACAAAATCATTTTCATTTATGTAGAGCGATTTTAGAGAGGACAAATAGTGTTCCGATACTACCACTTCTCGAAGTACAGGTCGGAAATAGTAGTCTAGGAAGTAAAATATAGCTGGTACATATATTCGAAAAATTTCTCAATCATCTGTATTTTATGTTTGAGTTGATCTCTTGTTCATCTTCTTGAACCAAAACTAGGCTATATATATATATATATATATATATATATATATATATATATATATATATATATATATATATATATATATATATAAAGGGTCTACCAATGTGAATTTTGGAATTACTGATTGATTTGTCCGTTACTTTGTGATAGTTCATTTTTTAAATCGAATAAAACAATTTTATACTTTGTAATCTATCACTTTTAATATAATAAAATTTAATATAAATAATATAATAAAAGTGATAGATAACAAAGTATAAAATTGTTTTATTCGATTTGAATTTTTGAACTTCAAAATTAAATAAAACACATTTTTTGCTTATAATCGGTTCCGATTGCTTTATTTTAGAGATTGCTATTGGTAGCAAGATCTGGAGATCGGCGAAATCATTACGGTGCAGACATATATGCATCGGTTTCTCTCATTACTACTTTGAGTCTTATGCGCATGCTCGAGAATTGCGTATGCTTATAGACGTGCGTCAGTTTGCATATGTTTATGTTTTTGTGTCACATTTATTTATTGCGACATTTGTGCACAACGGGTCGAGTAGTAGAAAAAGAAATAGAAGTAGACGTTTGCTGTCTCACTTACTCCATGACACCACCACTTACAGATATTAGCAATATAGTAGTATTATATATATGATTCAAACAAGAAACAACAATTTCCGCTAAATGGCCACCACGGCTCATTTTGTAGACAAGGATCCGCTCGCGCTAATTTTCGATTACCCTAGCGCACATTTCGAGCTGTACGGCAACTATGGTTTGACGAATGTTGGTTTCCAAGTCGCCAATAGTCGCGGGTTTATTGCTATAAACCTGTGTTTTCACATGTCTCCAGAGAAAATAATCTAAAAGAGTTAAATCGCATGATCTCGGCGGCCAAGCGATGGGGCCATTTCGTGAAATTAACGAGTTGACGAACTTGGCTCGCAATAAGACCTTGTTTACTCGGGAAATATCCGATGGTGCGCTATCCTGTTGAAAATAAAGGTCATCCGCATCGATTGCATCAAATTTCGGGATAAAAAAATTCGGTATTGATGATAACGGTGGCTCCTTCCACATTTTTAAAGAAATATGGACCGATGACTCCTCCATGCCAAAATCCACACCAAACTGTGATCTTTTACGGATGTAAAGGACTCTCATCTAGGACTCTCATGTAGCACGTGTAAATTAGATTTGCACCAATACCGACATTTTACCGTTTATTGGAGAAGTCATTGAGCCAGAAATGAGCCTCATCGGAGAAGATGATTTTGCGATGAAATTCGTTATCGGTTTCCATCATTTCGAAGGCCCAGTCGACAAATTCACGACGAATACGATGATCGATTGGCTTCAATTCTTGTGCCAATACCATCTTATATAGATGAAAGCCTAAGTCCAACCTCAAATTCGCCAGGTTGTCATTGGTGAGAAGCCTAACTCTTGCGAGTGGCTAGCAACCGAGACATTATCATTTTCGGATTCACTTGCTTAAACGGCAGCAATATTCTTAACACATCTGGCTTTTTTTGCCCTACAGGCACCACACTATTGTGGAGAGTAAACTTACTCTCAAATTTTCATAATTGTCTGTTCAGGAGGACCACGACAACGAATACCACGACAGGTCTGAATTGCTCGTTGAGTAGCATGAGAGCGTCGCGAATTTTCATAATAAAACTGAACAATTTTCAAACGTTCTTCCAACATGAAATAAACCACGATTTAATTGCAGACCTTTCAGATATGACAAAAATCGGTAAACAAATATGGCCGCTATGAGCTGTCAAAGTTCCATCATCCCTAATGGTTGACCATTATATATATATATATATATATATATATATATATATATATATATATATATATATATATATATATATATATATATATATATGCATATAATGCATACAGGGTGTCCAAAATTTAATGACCAATTACATTATTATTATTTATTAAACCAAACAGGAACATAACAAAATTGGCACATAATTACAAGAAATAATAAATGAATGTAAAATAATTGTTCTATATAGAATAATATGAACGCCAAAGTGGCGGTCATATGACCGCCATTTTGGTTTAAACACTGGATAACTCTGTCATATACTCCTCGCGAAACAGACTTTCGAATTTCACTTGTACTTAGATTAACGAACGCATCATGAACACGGTTTAATAATTCCTCTCTAGTTTATACAGGCCTAGAGTACACTAGTTCTTTTATACGGCCGCAGAGGTGAAAATCCAAGGGTGTGATCTCGAGATCGGGTAATCTAGGTGCCCGGTTCCAGAGTCTCTGTGGGCCAATCCTCCGATCTTCGAACATCAAGGTCAACTGCCTGTATACAGCTATAGTGGAATGTGCTGGAGTACCATCCAGCTGATACCAACTGTTTGCTCTGTCACGTGGAAGTAAAACATTTAGGAAACCACTAACAAACCATCTGAGTTTCTCCAGATATCTAAGCCCCATTAAAATCTTCATCGTACACTACTACGTACAAATCTTCATCGTACTACACATATGCCACTCTATTGTCCATAATTAAACAAAAAACATTAAAACTAAAGTGGTCCTGGTGATTTTTTGTTCCCTTATGATATGTGGATTGTATTGTGGCCAGTAGTGGTTATTTCGACGATTTATACTGAACTTTGATTCATCAGTCCTCATAATCTTATAAAGAAATCTCGGATCTTTGGTCCGGCGGTCGGTGTTATGCACATGAACTCGCAAAAATTGACTCGTCTTACCTCATCACCATATAGTAATACGTATACAATTATCTCAGAAAAGGGACGCATTTTATGCTTTCTTAATATCTTGTGGATTGATGCTCTTAAAATATTCAAATCCAGCGCTCCTGCTGGAGTTGAACTCCATGGATAAGCTTGAAAATAAAACAACACATTTACCTCGTTATCTTCATTATCTATTACGAGCTTTAGATGATTTCGTGTTGCCCTTACACTCCCAGTTGGCAAAAACCGAGCTTAGATTCTTGCAAATTTTTTGATAGTCATTGTTGGTAGGTCCGGATATCGTTCATTAAATAATCTGCATGTTCATCTGACAATTCGTCCATATTCACCATGCGTATAAAACAAATTTATCAAATCAGTATTCCAGTATTCTTCATTATTCTCCATTATAAACTGTACTTAAAAAATTAACAAAATTACTAAAACTGTAAGAAGATACCTCACGAATTTTTGAACTGACAGTGCTTTGACATAATATTAATATTGTTTCAATTCCTCAAAATTAAAATCAAGGCTTACTAGATAGGGCTTTTGTAGTTTCATCGGCTTTTGACAAAAATTACATATGGATTGACAAGAAAATCAATGAATATAGGTATAGGAAAAGTTACTCGATAAGTGAATCGAAAAGTGAATCGATATAGAATCAAATTATGCATCCAACTATTCAGTAATATACATGTCACATTTGAAAGAACGAACTTTTTTAACTTAATTAACTTCTTTAACTTAAAATAATGTAATTGGTTATCAAATTTCGGACACCCTGGATTTGGATTTCGGATTGTGCTCCCGTCTACCCCAGAAGCGCTTCGCACCAGTCGAAAATGGATAAAAGGCGCAGTGTTGAAAATAAGGTTACATCAAAATTTGTAAAAGAATCAAGATATTTAAGAAGCAGTTCAAAATATATATAGAAAAATGAAATAATATACCGGATGTTCCATTTAAAATAAAGAAGTAACTGACGACTTCCGGGATAACCGGAAGTGCTATTACTTGGAAAATATTTTAAAATGAAAGAGAATCTAAAATAACGCCGAAGTTCAAAAATTCAGATTTCCAAGTTTTCTTAACCACGAAAACTTCTAACGAACGTCTACCGTGAGAAACCCGGTATATATCAAAAAGTCAAGAACAAGCTGATTTGCGTTTTTTAATTAACGAGTTTTTGGCAAATAAAAACATCACTGTTGCTCCGCAGCTCCTTTACTCACCAGACTTGAGTTCTTGTGACTTTCTTTTCCCCCAAGATTGAAAATTCACCTCAAAAGACAACATTTTGGGAGTTGTTGGCAAATTGTTCTCGCTCAGTTTCAGATATTATTGAGAAAAACTTCTAACGAACGTCTACCGTAAGAAACCCGGTATACATATACATATATATATATATATATATATATATATATATATATATATATATATATATATATATATATATATATATATATATATATATATATATATATATATATACTAACTAGAAAATCCGGTTCAGATATTAGTCTGCCTCCCTTCTAAAGGGGAAGGCAAGAAGGAGTTAATGGACCTGACTCGTTTAGTTAATTTTTGAAATAAGTTTTGGTAAATAATGGTAAATCCACAACATGGTTTTATAATATTTGGATGTTTCAGTTACAAGTTTCTACGAATGTAGAGACAAAAAAAATGGTAAATAGCGGAAAATATGTTTATGTTAATATTCATAGCAAAAGTTCTAATATATCAAGGGGAAAGGGAACATTATAAAAAACGTAAATACTGTAATTATGAATATAACAATTCATTATTAGGCCAATCTACATAGAAGTATTTTCTAAAAAAAAAAACTTTTAACGAATTATGTCACTAGCATAGCAATATTTCTGGTACCCCGAAGAGAACAAACTTTAGTCCTCGTCACCTGGAAACACAGTCCTTATCGAGAAATAAGCACGATCTGGTCGGAGATTCGCCTCGAGGTTTAAACATATCTAGATCGTAATAAATCCTAATTGTTTAACGCTAAATATTCCATCTTGACACCTGACAGTATCTAATGTTGCGTTTGCGTGCCTCGTCCTTCCATGAGCATTTTAAATTATCATGCGATTAGTTGTTGGAGCTTCAAACAAATCTGCCTTTTAAAAATGAGAGAGAAACTAGACACGGGGATAATTTATGAAGGGAATCAGATAAAATCCACTTACATTTTTCGACATATTTCTAAAAGTCTTTATTTTCTCCATTTCTAAAACTCCAAAACATTTACCATAAAATAAAGTAGACCAATATGAAAAATCTGGGATTTACAAAATTATTTATCATGATTTTGATCGAAGGTATATTGGGTAAACAAAAAGATCTATATTAACCAGACATAAAGAACATATTGGCCACATTAGTTATGGCAGAAATGAGAAATCCCATGTTGCTCAACATGCATTCGAACATGACCATAACATAAGAGTAATTACACAGGTCGACATGATTTTATAACAATGATGAGAACACTATTTTTGCGTTTCGTTTAGATAGTTATTGAAAAGGCTTTTCACAGAAATGGACTAGTACGGCCCATTTTCAAGTACCTGCTTCTCTTTTATATCATGGGTCATTCAAATCATTTGTACCTGACTTTGGACTGGACACTGTAGGAATTACCACAAGACCGTAGAGGGGGTATTTCCACCGCATGCTACCACCCTTTAAGGGCAGCTTTTTGGTTTTCTATAGTTTAGTTTGTTTCTGTCTCGTTTACAGTACAGTCAAGTACAAGTGTTAAGTCGATTTTATATAAAATGGCAAGTTCTAGTCATCGATTTTGGGGATAAGTTTTGTTATACGAGGGTAGTCCCAGAAGTACCCGACCTAACGTATAGATTCAGTTGTTGTTTGAAAAGAATGACTATGGTAGAAAGTGCCAACCTTAAAACTCTTAAATTTGAAGTTTGACGATGCTACGTTATTGTTTGACAACCATATATAGCAAATGCTCTCAGTGAATTGTAAACATGGAAAAAATTGGTTATCGTTATGTGATACAATACTTTCAATTGAAAGGTCTCAGTCCAACCGACATCAAAGCGGAGCTAAATTCTACTCTGGGGGAGTCTGCTCCTTCGTTTTCAAAAAAATCCACAAAATGGGATTGAATGACCATCCACTGAAAGTACGCGAGCTGGCAGACATGGTAGGCATTTCAAAAAGTGCTGTACATCGCATATTGACTGAAAATTTGGGCATGAAAAAGCTGTGCGCAAGATGCGATTACTCACAATGGAACAAAAACAGCGTTGTGAGGATATTTCAATCCGGTGTTTGGCGAAGTTTCACAGTAATAAAGCTGAGTTTTTAAGTCGATTCATAACCATGGATGAAACGTGGATCCATCACTTCGCTCCTAAGATGAAGGAACATTCAAAACAATGGACTGAAAGGGGAGAACCAGCTCCAAAGAAGGCGAAGACAGTTCCGTCTGCAGGCAAGATCATAGCGCCAGTTTTTTGGGATGCGACTGGGATAATTTTAATTCATTATCTTCAAAAAGGAAACATAATCAACGGCGAGTATTATACGAACTTACTGCAGCGTTTGAGTGATGGCTGACGGCTGCATTTGGCGAAAATGAAAGTTTTGTTTCATCAAAACAATGCACCAGTTCACAAATCTGTTATCGCGATGGCGAAAATCAATGAGTTAAAGAGGCGAATTGCCAAATTTGAAAAAATGGCTCGGTAGTAAAAAAATTGACAACAATGAAGAGGTGGGGTTTGCGGTTGATGGCTATTTTGAGGAGCTCGACGATTCTCACTATAAAAAGCTATTGAACATCACTGGGAAAAGTGCACGGAGCTAAAAGGAGACTATTTAGGGAAATCAAGATATGTTTTCCCAAATTTATTGTGTTTTCTTTATTAGGTCGGGTACTTCTGTAATTATCTTTGTATATGCGGACGATTTATTTTAAAGTCACAAGCTAGATTTAAATCCGAGGAAGTCAAAAAAGTCTGCTTTTTATATTTTAAATACCAAATTGGAGATCAAGATAAAAGTTCGGCTCCTCTTATTTGTTGTGTAAGTTATCACGTAAATTTAGTGAACTGGATGGATGCATCGTAAGAAAAATTCTATGCCGTTTGCTGTTCCTATGGTGTGGGGAGAATCTACTGACCATGTAAGCGGTTGTTAGTCTTGAATCCATAAAACAGGTAGGAATTTCAAAAAAACAAAGATACAAAATTCAGTAACCCTAAAAAGGTGCTTCTTACGCCTCTCCATATTAAGCTTGGACTAATAAAAAACTTTCTCAAAGCCAAGGACAAAGAAGGTAATGGTTAGAAGTACATAAAATAAATATTTATTCAATTAAGTGATGCAAAACTAAAAGAAGGCGTATTTATTAGACCTCTATAAAAAAAAATCTTCTAGGTGATTTCTGTTTTCAAGAAAAATTAAATGAAATGGAACTGGCAGCTCGAAATTGTTTTGTAAGTGTAGTGAAAGAATTTCTGGGCAAGAAATAAAGATGAAAACTATAAAAACCTCATAGATAAACTCTTGAACGCCTATGGAAAACTAGGGTGTTGCATGTCCTGCAGGAAATAGGTATTTTTTTATAAACAAGTTAATCATATTTTAAATAACATTTTAAGAATAATTATCGTCATATTTAAAAAAAATAATTCCTAATCACCGGTGGAACAGCTGACATATGAGAACCAAAAATGTACCAAGCGTAATAAATCGATTTAGATGACAATTGATTGTAAGAATAGTTGGACCAGATTCTGTGAAGCAATCGAAATGTTGCTCATTGTAGTGATATTCTTATTCTAGCCGCTTTGCGTCCGAATTGAGCATAACCCTTCCATAGTTACCTCCAGTTTGTTCTGCTTTGACCATTTTGTATCCAGGATACTCCCGCTGCTTTTTTAATGTCATCATACAACCGTGCATCTTGTCTTCCTCTCGATCTTCTACTCGTCCACGGTCTCCATCATATCACACCACAATTTTTTCGGGTGGGGTGCAGTAAGCAACGAACAAAGAGAGTGGTTTCACCAGGATATCAGGACGGCGAAAGCCAGGTACCAGGGACCCTGGTACTCCTTTATGTTGGGCGACTATTGCCGGTTTTTAAAAAGCAATGAAGCTACTGAACACAAGAGGAAAAAGCGAAAGTTTTTCTCATCCCTTGTAATATATTTGTTATTCACATAATCCTCAGTAATGTCTTTGCATAGATTTAACACGTTTTGCATGTCTATATTAAATAAATATTATATTATAAAAATATATAGTCTTCTTTTTTTCCCCACCACCATCCGTAACAAAAAAAACTGTACGTGTTACAGTAGTTAGCTTATTATTTTCGGATTTATTAATACAAAATAATCCAGATACACCTATTTTCATCAATGTTATCTTAAAAAAGTTTAAATGTGTTGACATGTGTAATTAATAACTTAGGATTTATTAAAAGTATAAATTATCATAGGGCTTTGGATGCATATGAAAGCATTCAAATAGAAAAATGTAAGAAAACCGTAAACCGGGATAAAGAAGCTATTCCATTCAGTCAGCTTTTCCAATTATTAATGTAACGCTTAGTTAACTTAACGGTTCATGATATTTACAAACTCCATTAGGTTTGGTTGTCATAGTTTACAGTATACGAAGTGTGGCTATTACATAACGAGACTGACGCCGCTACAGAAGAAGTACACATGTGCCAAACGCCAGCGACCAACAGCTGTTTAGCGGAAAGCCTTTTCTTTCGAATGCAGTACCTCTCGCTTCGATTTTCAGTACCTCTCGCTTCTATGAATAAATCCGTATAACCGTAGCCTTCGTTCGTTCGCATTAGAGTTGTTTTTTGTTTGCATTAGAGTTGTTTGTTAAGTTTGTTTTTGTTTCGCTGGAAACATGTTAAGTGTAAGAATAGAGCATGGTTCTCCAAACTTTCCAACCTTAGAGCCATACTGATTACTCCAATAAGTTCCAAGGGCCAAAACCATCTTAATTTTTCTGCAATTATCTATAATTTCTGAATTAGTCACCGAGTACTAAATGAGCATACGCTTGCTGAATTCGTTCCTGAAGGTCAAACTATTAATCAAGATTATTATCTTCACGTTCTTGAAGGAGCTGACAGAAAAAAAACTTCCAGCACTGTTGAACAATGGAAGATTCGCATTGAGCGTTGTAAGGATAGAGGAGGGGTGTATATTGAAGGTGATAATAAGTAAATATGTATTAAATCAAAATAAAATGTTTTACAGCGTCAGTCTCGTTATTTAATAGTCACACCTCGTATAGTTACAGTTAGTTTTAGAATTAGATTAAATAACTTCCCGATGATCCTAGCATGGTTAGCGAAACCCGCGTTGAGAAGTTTAATAAAAGTGATTTGGTGTTTAGTGGTAAATCTATTCAAGTTTATCTTGTTTACGGTAATGAAGCTTATTTATTTTGTATCGAACAAGAAGTGAGTTATTATTGTAAAACACTTATGTATTTTATGTTACATTTAATAATCGTATTGACGTCAACAAGTTTGAATAAGAGAAATCTAAAGCTGAGAGCAACTTAGGCATTCTCATTATAGATTTTAATACACTGAATAGAAAAGGAAAATGTTTAAAGGAAATACGTAATTCGAAAACTTGTCTGATAGTTGAATAATGTTGGTTTCTTAACTTAAACCCCGCAGAGGCCGACATTTGTTCCCGTCACCTGGAAACACTACCCTTATCCAGAAATAAACGCCTGCCTGATCAGAGATGCCCCTTGAGGTCTAGGCATACATGAACCGTAATAAATCGTTATTGTTTAACGCTGAATATTCAACATCTTGGCACCTGACAGTATCTAATGTTATTTTTGCGTGCCGCGTCCATTCAAGGGAATTAAAAATAATTTCCCATCATGCGACTGGTTGTGCGAGCGTCAAGCACATCGACCATTTAAAACTGGGAGAGAGAAACCGACCGCGGTGGTAATTTATGGACTGCAAATGTCGACGTTCAGGTAAATTATGGCGGCGTGGTGTTCTGGAAAATTGAGATAAAATCCACTTGCAGATTTCATAATGTTTCTAAAAGTATTATTAATGGTTGCGAAGCTTATTTCCGTTACGTCGAGCTCGAAGACCGCCGTTGGACAATATCACCCCCACCCTCCAATCTGTCTTGATTGTTTTCCTGTTTCCGTTAAAACTTTTTTCGTGTAAATAAACATTTTGTTGTAGTTAATTACCATTTTCTAGTAAACATTTTTCATTTTAATATTATTTGAAAAGTTCAATTTTAAAGGAGCCACTAGTATACGAGAGTAAACTGAAAAGTCAGATTCTTTTTAAATGAAATACTGAATTTTTTTGTACCGCTTAATAATTCTTAATTTCTGCTTAAAAACACGTTCATGTTGGAAGAAAGGTAAAAAATGAGTACACGACACCCTTCTGATCCCATCAAATGTACAACATTGTCTTCTTTCCAAAGCGATTTGGTCTTGCGATCGATGTTGATGGTTATCCTCAGTCAACCCATGATTTGAGCTCTCGAAATATATCAATTTTTCGTCTCCAGTCGCGATCCGATGTAAAAAAGTGTCGAGAAAGCAAAACTTAACACATCATTTTGCTCTTTTTCATATGCCTGTCGTTCAGCTGATGTGGACCCTTCTGGGTATTTTCCATGGCATGCATGCGGACAATCACAATTCGGCCAAGAGGTTAAATGTTGGTTCAGCGACCAACATTTAACATCTCTGCCATTTGTTGTTGAGTTTGCATATCATCTTCTTCCAACAATGCTTGCAACGTGCAACAATGCAACAATGTTTGCATTTTTTTTCGGTTGACCTGGGCCTTCTTTCGCTTTCAAGTCAAAATCATCACGTTTGAAACGTTTAAATCAATTTTCACAAGTCCATTCAGTAGGGGCATGTTTTTCATAAGCTTCTACAAACAAACGATGACTTACCAGCAGTTTTATTCAGATGAAAGAATACATTTAAAGCTTTCCGCAAATTCTGTTTATTTGGTAGAACTTTCGACATTTTCAATGAAATAAAAAAAATTAAGACTTATTAATCTGATATTTGTCAGCGTAGTCTCCTTTTAGCTCGATAGACTTCACCCAAAAATTTTCCAACCTCTTTAAGGGTACCAACATGTACTTAAGGTGTCACATGTCCATAAAAATACATTTTTTACACTTTCATTTGGATTTTTTTCCGGAAAATGTAGGTACAGTAGGCGACGAACAAGGAGAGAGGTTTCACCAGGATATCAGGACAATGGAAGCAAGATACCAGGGACGCTGAAAACCATCTACGTTGGGTGATGACTGCTGGTTTTTAAAAAGAGATGATGCTACAGAACACAAGAGGAAAAAGGGAAAGTTTTTGTCCCTGTATGACATCTCATGTAATATATTTTTTATTCACATAACCCTCAGTAATGTATTTGCATAGATTTAACTTTTTACACGTTTATTCAAATAAATATTATAAATCCTTTTTTTCCCTCGCCAGCTCGCCCTGTAACAAAAAAAGTGTACGTGTTATCGATCATGTACGACCTATTGAACACTTCATAACAGTGAATTTCTGTTCAGCTAGCCATTTCTTCATATTTGGAAAAAAAAGTCGGTGGGGGTCAAATCGGGAGAATTCGGTAGATGCGGCATCAATTTGTAGCGCAAATTCACCAGATTCCCCAATGTGACGGCGGTACATTATCGTGATGATATAGCAATTTTTTCTTCGATAATATGGAACTTTTTACCGACTCTTCGTAAAATTTGACCAATCATAATACTTTCCTATCATCGTCTTTCCCATTTTCAAAAATTCGATGAAGATAATGCCTTGCGAATATCAGAAAACAGTGGCCACGATCTTTCCGGCGGATGGAGGCGTCTTCACCTTCGTCTCCGAGGCATGTTTATCGAGTTAAACCCAATGTTTTAACCGTTCCTTCGTTCATGGTGCATATTAATACATTTTCGCCAACAATTATGAAGCGGCTCAAAAACTTCTTTAGATTGCTTTTATACATGCGTAAACATTGCTTTGAATTGATCACTTGATTCCGGTTTTGACCTATATTGGGCAAACGCAGCGCCCATGTTCGCATAGGATATTCCATACGTATTCACCCGAGATGTTTATCATCTACAAAATATGTCTAATATTCACCCTGCTATCGGCCACCATAATATCATGGATATGGATATCTTATCAATGTTTATCAAGGATTTTGTCGACCATTTCCTAAATAGTGAAATCCAAAGTGCGGAGCATCACAAGTGTTGCTTCGACCACATCGGAATTTCGAAGCACACTGCCAATAATATTTTTTTCTTCGGTTTGCGCAACTGTTTCCACATACAAAAAAAATAGCGTTTAATTAACAGATAAAATGTACTTGTTTCCACGATAGCAAAATTATTCAATTTATCTGCTTTCGAAGACTGTTAAAACAAAATGTTATATGTACTCAAAATTCAAAGAGCATTACTAAAAAGGAAACTACTTTTAAGAAATTCAATGGTCTTTGTGACCGTTGACTTCTAACTCTATCGTCGTATAGAATGGGGATGTTTTAACATTTAATGGGACTCAAGTAGAGTTCCATCTTCGATTTTCTTTAGTTTCTTCAAAACAATTAGTAAAATCGGTTGCAAACTTTTCGAATCCAATGAATTTTAAGAATATTTTAACAATCCTGGATATGTTACCACGGTTTGGAAGTTTGTAATCAATCATGGCGAGTAAAGACTACCACTCATTTTCCGTTAAATACGAGGTATATTTTTTAATAGGGTCCGATTTTTAGTAAAAACAAACATACTATAAATATCATTAAAATATATTTTTTCCATAATCTACATAATTTTATCTACGTTTCTACATAATTTCCATTTGTGTTCAAACATTTGTCATACTGCTCAGCAAGTTATACAATACAGAAAAATTATACTTTGGATTTTAGAGTGTGCTATAGTTTGGATACAACTAAAATTATAGGTCTAGTGTCAATCGTATAATGAACACGTTGTGTCAACGTGCGTTTTCGCGCTAACAAAGAATAATAACTCAACGCTAAAACATTTATTGCGCATTTTTAATGGACACGTACGTCGATAATTACCCATCTAGACAGATTTTTTCCCTCGATAGTCATCCTACACGACGGGTCGGTCGGACGAGCCCATGTTTGCCCGCGAGTGTCATTACTCAACGCCCGAGACAATAGTCGTACAGGAAACGTATCATTTCTGGCTTATTTGAAGAGAATAATTGCAGCTGTAAACCTGATTCAACACATTTTTCCCTGATAATTTATTTGGATGTGTGATTTAGTCGATAATGCGTGTGGGTATACATTCACGCCCAACTCTTTGATAGCGTACTTTATGGATGTTTGTTTTCTTGCTGCGTGCGATGAAAGACTTCAAAGGAAAATCACGAAAACGAATTGTTTAATGTTTACTTTTCCATTTAAGTAAATAATATCCGTACGGGTCTAAAACTATATCAAATAGACATAATAGACAATTTTTGTCGTATTTTATTGGGCTGCACATAGAGTGATGTAGCGAGGGAAAAAAGTACTTGAACAAACTGATTTTTCCTCAATATTCGTTATTTCAACATAATTCTTTATGAAACCTCCGGTGTGAAGCACTAAACTCGAAGAGATTTATCACTAAACACCAAATCATTATATCTAACTCATCGACGCGTGTTTCGCTAATCATGATAGCATTATCAGATGATTCATTCTACGTTTTAAAAGCTTAGTTCCGCTGAGTGTCGCGACCCACTAAAAAAGTCAAAAAGTTAGGTACAAAACATTGTGACCCCCTTACTAAAATATATTAATTTGACGTTTATCACAGTTTTATATCGCCAAGTTAACACGGCGACAATTCATCCTTTTTTCGGTACCGTGATTTATGAAAAATCGTCCGATCCGAAAAATTCCGTTGTTACTCAAAATAACATTATTCTTACGATACATTCTTCATTACGATACATGGAAGTGGAATTGAACATTTCCAACGATTCAATTTATCGCATTTTGACTGATCATTAGGACTTCGGAAGGTTTGTGCACGCTTTCTTCCACACAAATTAACTGACTGCCCGATCCAGTCCCGAATCCAACATTGCAAGGACTTGTTACAATTTCAGCATTGTTACTGATGATGAGACATGGTGTTTTTAATATAATCCAGAAACCAAGCATCAAGTGCAGAATGAAAACACCCGAACGAGCCAAATCCGAAGAAAAGGCCGTCTTGAGAAGTCAAAAATCAAGACAATGTTGATTTGTTTCTACGATTCGGAGGAAACTGAGCACAAGGAGTTCATTCTTGTGCACAAGGGGTTTAATGCTGTGTTTTATATTGGTGTTATGAAGCGTCTATTGTCGCGTATTTGTCGTTTGTAGACAGAATACCGTTAACAAGGCAACTATTGCGCTTGTTGCAGAATAATGCGCCGTCTCATCGTTCGTCGCTCATTACTGTTTTTTTTTACTAAAATTAACATTTTAACCATCAATGATTCACCATAATCGCCTGATTTGGCTCCCTGCAACTTCTACCTCTTCAAAAAACTTCATTAAAAGCACAGCGTTATTCCGACAATGAGTCATTCAAAAGGCGTCGACCGCCGTCCTGAGGGACATATTTTTGGCCGAGCTCAAAAATTCATGCGTCAGCCTAATTGACCGTGTAAAAAATAATAATTTTTGCTGAAAAATTAAATATTTGTGTTTTTCTGAAAAAGTCCTGTTTTTCGTGAGACACACCTTGTATATCTGACCAAAACATTTTTGAAATAGATCACCCTTATACGATGTATATAAATATAGCAATGAGACTAGTGGTCAGGTCATTCAGTCTGTGCAATATGTAATGCGTCTTCAGTAGAAATTTGAATTCCCTGAGGGCCGTAGCAATTATTTCCGTGAATCGATTTTTTCTTCATCCCCAATTAATCGGATAAAATCTGATTGTGTGAATCAAATTTACCTCTTCCCCTATCTTTCTGATCGTCAACCGATGATCAGAATGCTCAAAATGTCGAATTCAGTGGATATTTTCATGACTGTTTGAAGGCGCTCCGCAGGTAGGTTCATTTTCAATCGATTTCGGCCTTCTGAGAATGCCTTAAACCACTTGAAAATATAGACCTGTGGCAAAAGACTGTTTCCATAGGGCTGTTGATGTTTCCGTCGCACTGTACTCAAGTCTGAAACAAAACGTGATAGTGCACCGTTGCTCGAAATGGTTATCACTCATTTTAAGAACGTACTAGAAAAAAACCGATTCCCGAAAAAAGTTGCTACGGACCACCAAGTGACACCAGAGAGATCAAACTCGTACTGGAAATGCATCAGATGTTGGTCTGCCTCCCCTCCAAAGAGGAAACCAACAATGTTGCCAGATTGAACGCTACGCCACCAGTCTCATTACTTTATTTAAACACACCTATGTTTGTTGTATTTCAGTTGGTATATTATGTGCACAATTTATTATTAATTATTTCTTTTTTAAATAAAATTTAGCACTTATTCACAAGGAAATACACGAACAATATTTATCAATAACTCTTTCAGAAAAACCCGACACATATATAAAAATATTTTTGTCAAAAAATAGTAATAGAAGTAAATAGTAATGGGAAATAGTAATGGAAAAAAATAGTAATGGGATAATCCTACTTCTGATTACTACCTTCGATGATGCTTATCAATTAATTCCAAATGAAATATTGCGTGATTCAATTCGGTTCAATTAGCGTTAGCGATAACGCTTTAACATACTACACTTTGATAGAGGTCTATCTAACTTTTTCATTTACTGATATGGCAAATTCTAACAATTTTGATATAAATCTGAATTGCACGTAATAATTATGTAATTATTTAAGGACTTTCGGCAATATTAACTTAATCCACTCCATCATTAATCAATCTTAATTGTTTCTAGTTATCTCTAACTTGATTTCATATTATCTAGATAATACAGATTGTTTCAAAAACACCCACATAATCTATAAGAAATACAGTTTCTATGGAGCCGGAGCCTCTCTTAAGTAAGTTCTGTATTGAACGTACCAAAATTTCTTCTGGCACAGTAACAATTTTTTTCAATTCATTTTCTCTGCGAGGATTTGGACGTAGATTTTTGATTTGAGGTAATCCCAAAGAGGGAAATCTCACGCTGACAAATCTGATCATCACCAAGGACATCACCGAACGTGAGAAGAGAAACATATGTAAAATATCTAGCATCGAAGCCCTCGCCATGTGGGCTGTTGCTCTAACTTGTGTGAACAATATTTATTCCAGGTTCATCTCTTAAAGTTGACGTTAAAGTTATGAACGCAAAAAATTACATAATTTGTCAAGATAATACTCTAAAATACACTAGTATTGCAATTCCCTCTTCTTCAAAGAAATAAAAACCAACGATCCCTACTTTCGAAACGCCGCACTAAACTACCAGGTATGACGGTTAATGATTCTTAATTTTCTCTTAGAAAAACACGTTTCATTTGGGAGAAAGGTAAAAAATGGTTTATTCAAAGTATGCGCTATCGCTAGCTGCATATTTTCCCCATCTCTCTGACAATTTGTAGATATCCTCCCAGAAAAATTGTACATCTTTTCAGGTGGGAATTGTTGAAGTGTTTCAAGGCCAAGCCTGGTGGGTATGGCGGGTGGGCCCAAAGTTCCTAACCAAGTGCAGAAATGATGTCTCTGATCGCTTTCGCCGTGTGCGATGGGGCGTTGTCGACTGCAAAATCACTTTCCCGTGCCTCGTAGCCCATTTTTGCATCTTTTCGATTAAGGCATGGTTCATATTAATCATTTGTTGACGGTAGCGAATGGTATGAACTATGTCAGAAGCTCATGGTACACGACAACCTTCTGATCTCACCAAATGCACAGCATTGTCTTATTTCCAAAGCGATTCAGTGTTACGGTCGATATTGATGGTTGGCCTGGGTAAACCCATTATTTTCTTCGTTTTAGGTTCTCGAAATGTATCCATTTTCGTTACGATCCAGTTACGATCCGATGCAAAAAAGTATTTCTTTCATGCCGAGAAAGCAAAACTTCACACCCCTTTTTTCGCTTTTCCATCTGTCTGTCGTTCAGCTGATGTGGTACCCATTCTCCTGTCTTCTAGAGTTTTTCCGTGGCATGCAGACGATCACAAATGGTTCGGTGACCAACATTTAACCTTTCTGCCATTTATTGTTAGTTTACATATATTCTTTCAACAACGTAATTCGTAATTTGACATCTCCATTTTTTTCGGTTGCCTAGGCGTTCTGTCTTTAAAAACTGGTGATTTCAATAAGTAAAAGACGGGTTTCACTCGTGATTTTCTTTTGATTGAACCAGAAAAGCAGTATGTGCTCACAAATCCTTTTTATTTGGCTCGAAACTCGACATGTTTCGACACGAAAAACTTGGCGCTAACTCGTTTAAACATCAATAACGTTTTGAAAGGAACTATAACCAAAATGATATAAGAGATCAGACTGTGAACCGACCCTTGTTTCCAACGCCATCTCTTGAAAAAAATTAAGAATTATTAACCGCCACACCTAGTAACCATAAGACCATGAAGAAGTATCTGCCATAAATCTTTACTATCCAAAATCGACAGTTTTGCTTATAGATATGGCTCATTGTCAAAACTACATTATTAAATTGAAGCAACTTTTGAACAATTATGAGTTTGTATGAACGGAACTTGAGCTTGATGTAGCGAACTTTGAGGTAGATCCGAATTTAGAACACAACGCCTCTCAAGATTTTCTGCCCGAATCATACAGGGAGGGCAAGAAAAAAGTAATTTATTCCTAAAAATGTTCCACCACACCACAGCTACTGAAACTGAACCCTCTAAACTATTTGCAGTTGGTGTGAGGTGCAACAACTGTGAGGGGCGTGAGACGCATGTCAATCGATAGCCCCGAACAAAATGGCACACTTGAAGTGGTTTCTTTAAACGAGGCAACAGGAAAAAATCACACGGTGCTATATCTAATAAATATAGTGCATGTGGACTCATTTGTTTAATTTTTTTAAATCAAAATTGCCTAATAATTATTACGGTTTGCGATGGTACGTGGTCGCGCCACAAATCCGGACGCTTGTTCGACTGAAAGACTGAAAAAGAAACGCTTTCAGACGCTAACCATAATCCCGAAGGATTGAACGGTTATGATGATGATGATGTAGTATTTGGCCAGTTGGAAGGAATTCTTTGTAGACTTCACGGTAATCGAATAAAACAGTTAACATGAGTGATTTTTAACGGTCTTTGTATGTATATGTATTTTTTTAGTTGAAGCGTTGTTGTTTTTGTTGAACTGTTTCTGGATCGCAAGCATCCACATCTCATCTCCAATAATTATGTATTTCAGAATATCATCATCCAAATAGAGCAAGTTCAACACGACGGTATTTTAAAAAAATAATCAGTGTTTTCGGAATCAGATACGAGGGCTGTATGATAAGTACCTGGCCGATGCCAGAGATGACGCTGCTAGTATTTGAAAAGTTATATTTTTTAAAAATATAATCTTTCACAAGAATACTGTCAAACTGTCAAGTCGTTAAAAAACTACTAACTAAACCCCGTGGTTTAGTTTGGGAATGGCAGTCATTTAAAGAGAATTTTTGTTGTGATTTTACAACAATAAAAAAAATTTAATGGTCGAGCAGTGATAAAATACTTGCTTTTAAAAAGGATGATATTTAAACTCTGACCCTGCACCTTCGTTATTTATCATAAAATATTGGACAGCTGAATTCAAACGAGGCTGTACAAGCATTTTTGATGAAGATCGTCAAGATCATCAAAATAAGGTTACCACTTCAGAAATGATTTAAACATCCACGATATCGTGATAAACGATCGAAGAGTGAAAGTGCGTGAGATTGCTGAGACTGTGGTCATCTAAATTGAATGGGTGCAAAATATTTGCACCCAATCAATTGGCATTGGATATGAAAAAGCAACAACTCATTTGGATATGAAAAAGCTTTCCGCAAGATGGGTGCCGCGATTGCTCACAATTGACTATAAACATACACGCACGTGTTGTCAACCTTAAAAGAATATTTAGCTATGTTAAAACGCAATCGGAATGATTGGTAATGACGGTTTATAACTGTTGACGAAACATGGATTCATCACAGCATACCAGGGACCAAAAAACAGTTACGAACAGTCAACGAGCACTTATTTTGAACGGTTACAGTACAAAAGATAGAAAAACGTTGGACTAAGTCTATCGAACTGAAAGGTGATTACGTTCAAAAATAAAATAATTTTTACACATAAAAGTGTTTTTTCTTGTCAAGGCCTGGTACTTATCATAAACCCTCGTAAAAAGACACACTAGACAAGCTTAAATTATTCTTCATAATCGATTTAATTGAGCTGCATGATATACTGGTAATATCTCCAATGTCTCTAATGCTAAATCAATGATTACAAGCTCCTTGATTTTGGTAATGTTTCCTTTATTGGTCGGCATGGAAGGTCTTCTTAAAAGAGGTTCGTCTTCAACTACCTGCTTGTCTACCATCACTAAAGTTTTTTGTCCTACCACATGTAAAAATCTTTCATAGAATAAATTTATGTAATTTTAAGACACTCTATTTCTAACTTAACAAGCGAAATGATTTAAAACTTATGTCAGATCTCAAGGACAGTTTTGCCAATTTTTAAAACTTATTTAAATCATCACGAATAACCCTTGTTAAATTATTTCGTCAATAATAAGACATCAATTGTTCCAGATCTCTCCAACATTCCCACTTAAACTGGAATATCAGTTCAATGAATAATAACCATGGGCGTGGCATCAGATCAGGGATCAGATCACCTTGTACTTTAGCCAGAAGAAGGTAAATAGAATGTAGTTAAATGAAATTCTCTGATATTATTGACAGTACTTCAATGTATTTTTAGGTACGGTTTAGTTAAAATTCAAGCGAAACTGTGCAGAAATTCGATGGAGACGATGCCTCATATTCAGAACGCCGCTCTGTTGGCATCAGAGACATGCAAGAAGATATTTCGCGACAGAAGGTGGAACTGTTCCTCTATTATAACAGCGCCTTTTCTAACACCCGATCTAACAAGAGGTAATTTAAAATATTAGTAGATAGCCAATAAAGTTAAAAATTTCGGTACGAGAATAGTTCCAGAAATACCCGACCTGCTGTATAGATGGCGGTTGCTATTTGAAAAGAATGACAATGGTAGAAAGTACCAACTTTATAAAGCTTAAGTTTGAAGTTTCACGACGCGACGTTATTTAGTATTTGTTTGGCAGCCATTAATAGTGAACGCTTTCAGTGTTTGTAAACATGGAAAAAATTGGCCATCGTTATGTGATACAATACTTTCAATTGAAAGGTTTTAGTCCAACCGACATCAAAGCGGAGCTAAATTATACTCTGGAGGACTCTTCTCCTTTGTTTTCAACAGTAAAATATTGGGTGGCAGAGTTTAAACAACGGCTGTACGAGCTGCCAAAACGAACATCGCAGTGGTCGGCCAAATGAGGTGACCACGCCAGAAATGGTAAAGAAAATCCACAAAACGGTATTGGATGACCGTCGACAGAAAGTGTGCAAGCTAGCAGATATGGCAGGCATTTCAAAAAGTGTTGTACATCGCATATTGACTGAAACTTTGGACATAAAAAAGCTGTGCGCAAGATGGGAGTCGCGATTACTCACAATGGAATAAAAACAGCGTGAGGATATTTCAATCGAATGTTTGGGTGAAGTTTCACAAGAATAAAGCTTTTTGCTTCTATGTATAACCATGTATGAAACATGGGTCCATTAGTTCACACCTGAGACGAAGGAAGGGTCAAAATAATGGACCGAAAGGAGAAAATCAGCTCCAAAGAAGGCGAAGACCGCTCCGTCTACAGGCAAGGTCATGGCGTCAGTTTTTTTGGGGTGCGCGTGAGATAATATTCATTGATTATCTTCAGAAAAGAAAAACAATCAACGACGAGTATTATGCGAATTCCTCATTCGCCCTATTCGCCAGATTTAGTCCTCTCGGATTATTCAGTGTTTCCAAACTTGAAAAAATGGCTCAGTGGTAATAGATTTGCTAACAATGAAGAGTTGGAGTCTGGGATTGATGGCTATTTTGAGGAGCTCGACGATTCTCACTATAAAAAGGGAATCGAAGCTATTGAACATCGTTGGGAAAAGTGCATCGAGCTAAAAGGAAGGAACGGTTTTTAACGAAATTTATTGTTTTCTTTGTTAAGTTGGTTACTTCTGGAAATACCCTCGTATATAAAGTATTGAAACTTTAAAATGAGACTTAATAATAACAAGTGACAGTCCGATCATTTTTATTTTATTTTGAAGAATAAAATAGTCTATTATATAAACTAATGTACAAATATCCCCCTTAGCTTCGAACAAAGTTGGATCTTCAAAATTTCTGGATTATTACTTGTGCCTGCCTTATAATAAAATTCTGGCACTCTTATTGTACAACTTTATTAATTGAAATTAAAACACCCAAAGTGATCATGTGTTAATATTTATTGGTAAAACTTATGACCGTATTATTTGGATAAGCATAGGTATATGTGGGAAAAATCAATGAATTTCAAAGATTTGTATCGATTTTGATAACACAGGTCAACAAATTTAAACTTTTTTGAGGTAACATTGAAAATAGATGTAAATGAAGTATTTTGAAGTCCTAAATTCAAAAATAATAAACTAATTACTGTGACACGTAGTTTTTTTTTGTTACAGGGGGTCGACGGAGAGAGAAAAAAAAACGAGACGGCATATTTTTACTATCTAATAATTCTTTAATAACGAGTATTCCATTAAGAGGTTTTGAATGTTGGTAACGAATAAAAGAAACGTTTCATAACATACCTGAAAGTTATTTATGGCAGTGCGAAGCTGGATAGTTTTATCCAATTGTTACCAACATTCGAAACCTCTTAATGGAATACCCTTTATAAACATGTAAAACGTATTAAATCTATACAAAGACATTACTGGGGATTATGTGAAGAAAAAATATATTACATGAGATGTCAAATAGCGACAAAAACTATCACTTTTTCCTTTTGTGCTCTGTAGCATCATCTCTTTTTAAAAACCAGTAGTAGTGACACAACATAGAGGGGTTCCAGCGTCCCTGGTATCTTACTTCCATCGCTCTGATGTCCTGGTCTCCCCTTGTTCGTCGCTTCATGCACCCAAATTTTTCGGAAAAAAATCTAAATGGGAATATAAAAACTCATTTTTAAGAACATGCGACACCTTAGTATTGCATAGGCTTTCAACAGTTCATCTATGAGGTATTTATAGTTTTCATATTTCTTGTTGCCCAGAAAACATTTTTCACTATACTTACAAAATACTTCCAAACTGCCAATTCCTTTTCATTTAATTTTTCTTTAAAACAAAAATCACCTAGAAGTTTCTTTATTTAAAGTCCAATAAATATGACTTATTTTAGTTTTGTATCACTTAATTTAGGAAATATTTATTTCAGATATTTGAAACCATTACTTTGACAAAGTTTTTCATTAGTCGAAGGTTAATTTATAGACTTAGATATTTATATATATAGTTCAATGAGGTCAATCTTTTTTACTGTAATTTTCTTTTGTTGCCCTAACGTCCCTTAGGCACAAAAACAGCAATGCTTTGTAAAACCCCCTTGAAGTCCTAGCAATGTACCTATTATTTTTAAATCCCCAGAGATATTCCACTGATACTGTTCAAATTTAACTCGATTTAGTATGGTTGCTAAGTCGTCATACCTTTATTTCACTGTCACTGTGTGAACGGGCTAAAGGAATGATGGTTTTTTGTTTCCATTATGAAGCAAGTCGGCTTTTAGGCTGTTTTGCGATAAATCTATGAAAACACGCCACTCGGAAGGTACATGTTCCATATTAAGCTCAATTATTAAACCATCAATACAGCATAGCAATTGTGATGGTTGTTCCATCCCTTCCATTTTATAAAAAATCAAAAATATTACATTTTGTTTTCGCTAAAATAAAACACTTGTATTTTTATCTAATAGGTCCCACTGTTGGAAGTCTCAAATCACGTACCAAATCATTTTATTAATTATGAGTTATTAAGTGAGATTTACTGGTAGTTATTAAAAATGTTGCGTCACAACTGGTGTTCTCAGGAGGTTGTAGATCAGAGCCTGATGAAGAATTAGAATCACCGGGTAACATGTTGTCTAAAGGCGCGATCGGTATTGGTAGTTCCCGGTTTTGAAGAACTGGCCTAAGTGCAGAAGGCAAATTTGGACACTGAATTTTATCTCTTTGCTTTTTTGAAATGTTTGTACTTGAAACCATTTCCTTCTTTGACCATGGTTTTCACAACGTTTTTCATTAGTCGAAGATTAATATGGAGAGGCGGAAGAACCACCTTTTTTGGGTTACTGAATTTGGATACTTAATTGGGTCCGTTTGCTTCTCTGAAATCCCTTTTGTTTTAGTGATATAAAAGTAGCAATCATTTACATGGTCTGAAGATTCTCCGCACACCATAGGATCAGCAAACGGTATATAATGTATCTTGCGATGTATCCACTTTACTAAATTTATGTGACAATTCACACAGCAAATATGAGGAGCCCAAGTTTATCTTGATCCCCAATTTGACACATAAAATATAAAAATATGTTTGCAAAATCAATGACTAGAACTTGCCGTTTTATATAAAATTGAATGAAATACTTAACCGTACTCTTAAGGAGGTAGAAACAAACTAAACTATAGAAAATAATAAATGGTACAAGTAATTTCAATGATCCCCAAGATATAAAGAAGAAGCAGGTACTTGTAAATAGGACGTGCTAGGCCATTTCTGAGAAAGGGTGTTTTAATAACTACCTAGGTAAAAGGCAAAAATAATATTCTCATCAATGTTACAAATTCTCATCAAGGTTACAAAAATCATGTCGACCTGTGTAATGTGTTTGTACACATTGTGTATCTATTGAATTTCCAACACGTCTTGGTTGAATGAGATGATATATTTCTTCTCGAGATAAATTATCTCCAGCTATCTACCCTAAAACACGCAAAACGCTGAGGCTTGTTGGATATTCCTGACACGTAGATCAGGACTTTAGAGGCGATTTCCAAACACGAGCAACGTCTTCAAAAAATGTTTCCAGCTTTATATCGACTCACAAATAATATTTTGAATAAAAAAAAGATAGATACATACATAATCCAAAAATCCCATAGAACCCATTTGGGTATCGGGTTGCTCTTTTCTTACTAATTTACAACTATATATTAACATTTGATAAATTTGTTCCATTGTTTTATGATCGTCGCCGTGTTTACCGCTTCCTGCCATGTTTTTCCCTTTGTTAGTAGGATTTTTTCCGTAGCATTGTTCCATGTTTCTTTAATTTTTTTACCTGTTGTTCTTGCTTCCCATATTTGCTTAACAGCCGGTACCTCATCATATGCTACCGCCATTGTACTTGTCATTGTTCTTTGTATGCATTCCTCAAAACTTTCTATTTTTAGATCTTCTCATTTCTGATTTTATCAATACTCGTATTAAATTAAAAATCATTTCATCGTATTAAGTATTTAGGAACAACAATTAAAGATAATAGCAAAATAGAAAAACAAATAGATGAGAGAATGGGAATAGCATGTTAAATTTTCAATATAATAGAAATAATAACAAAGAAAAATAATAACAAAGAATACAAAAACAGAAGTAGTAAAAAAATAGTAAATCCAACGATAGTACATGGTAGTGAGACGTGGACATTGGAGGAAAAACATAAGACACGAATTAATACAATGGAAATAAAACAAATAAAACCAATAGAGACAAGAAAAGAAATTAAATAAGAGGCTAACGAAGGCAGTGTACGAAACAAAAACAACCGGGTACAAATTATAGAGGAAGGCCAAGAAAAAGGTGGATTGGATGGATTGAAGAAGCAAAAAGTAGAGGAACAGAAAAGGAAGGTATTACGCAAAAAAAAATATATATAATTGAAATATATAGCAGAAAAACCAGTTTAAATAAAAATTCTTCCACCCAAAGATAGAAAAGAATAGGAATAAATAACAAAATAACAATATCATAACATCATAAACACCCAACATTCATCTTTTTTTAAAACTACGAACTATTGATACTCAACACTCAGTGAAATTGACCCCTCATACCTTTTTAACAAAGAAAAAGAAAACCTATCCAACATTCATCCTATATCGATATAATTAACGTTCCATTTGAAAGGGAAAAAATCAGAGGGAAACATTTTCAACCATCGGTTAAAATAACTTTCTCTGTGTTGTTCCGAATTTTACCAGCTCCAGTCATCTCCAATTCCAGACACGCGATTCCTGAATGGAGGTAACCGAAGTAAATAAAAAGAGATCTCGTCTCACATGAATCGGGATCCCTTTCACGGCTTTTTTCCGTTTTGCGCCTAATGAAACTGCATTTTCTTAGTTTTCTATGATAGAGAACTTTTTGCGAGGCGGCGTTTTGTTGCGTCGACGTCGGTGAAACGTGAGATGAAACAGTAAAGTGTGCGTTTTGCTATTACTGCCAACTTTTCAATATTGGGTTAACTATTCAATATTGGGTTGAACTTTTACTATGATGATAAAGTTAAAAGAAAATGTTGTAACGTTATCTATAGATTTAAAAGTTTTTTGTAGGGTATTTTATTATTAGTTTTTGAAGTTAAGTTCCAGCACCATCTCTTAAAAAAATTATGAATTACACAAGTCAACATGATTTTTGTAGCATTGATGAGAATGCTCTTTTGTATGTTTACACCTTTTCACAGAAATGTCTTAGCACGGTCCATTTTTAAGTACCTGCTTCTCCTTTATATCATGGGATTATTTAAGTTATTTGTACCTGATTTTGGACTGGACAATGTAACAATTACCACGAGACGGTAGAGGGGGTATTTCCACAGTATTCACGAACCTTTAAGAGCAGTTTTATTGTTTTCTATACTTTAGTTTGTTTCTGCCTATTTACAGTACAGTCAAGTATTTAAGTCGATTTTATATAAAATGGCAACTTCTAGTCGTCGATTTTGCAAAAATCCAGCGAATAAGTTTTATTATATATGAGGCCGATTTATTTTAAAATCGTTAGATCTATATCCGAGGAAGTCAAAAAAGTCTATATTTTATATTTTAAGTGCCAAATTAGAGATCAAGATAAAAGTTGAATCAAGATGAAAGAGATCAAGATCCAAATTTGCCTTCTGCGCTTAGGCCAGTTCCTCATAGCCAGGAACTATCGATACCGATTGCGCCTTAAACCTGGACAACATGTTCCCCGGTGATCCTAATTCTTCATCAGAATCTGATCCAAAACGGAATATAACATTATCAAGTTTTTATAAGATGGAAGAATCGCTATGTGTATGTTGTGATATTGATGGTTTAATGAATGAGCTTAATATGGAAAATGTACCTTCCGAGTGGCGTATTTTCATATATTCGTCGAAATACAGTTTAAAAGCAGCCTTGTTTCATGATGGAAACAAAAATCCATCTCATCGTTTCGCCCATTTAGTGACAATGAAAGAAACCTATGACAACTTAGCAACCATACCAAATCGAGTTAACTATGAACAGTATCAGTAGAATATTTGTGGGGATTCAAAATTGATAGTTATATTGCTATGACTTCAAGGGGATTTTACAAAGTATTTCTGTTTTATGTGTCTATGGGATACTACAGCAACAAAAAAACATTACAGTAAGAAAGATTGGCCTCATAGAACTTCTTTTGAACCTGGTACTTCAAACATAAAATATGTTAACCCAAAAAGATGCTGTTTCCGCCTGTCCATATTAAACTTGGACTAATGAAATCTTTGTCAAAGCCATGGATAAGGAAGGTAATGGTTTTAAGTACCTAAAAGAAATATTTCCTTAATTAAATGATGCAAAATTAAAAGAAAGGCCTCTATTATTACAAAAAGAAGGACCTTTTCTTTATTGGACCTCAAATAAGGAAGCTTCTAAGTGATTTTCGTTTTCAGGGAAAATTAAATGAAAGGAATTGGCAGCTTGGAAGTGTTTTGTAAGTGTGGTGAAAGGATTTCTGTATTACAAGAAAGATGAAATCTATAAAAACCTCATAGATGAACTCATAGATGAAAGCCTATGAAATACTAGGATGTTGCATATCCTTAAAAATGCAAAAATGCATTTTTTGACGCTGTAAGCGACGAACAAGGAGAGAGATATCACCAGAACATCGGGACTATACAAGCAAGATACCAGAAACCCTGGAGCCCATCTATGTAGGGCGACTACTGTTGGTTTTTAAAAAGAGATGATACTAAAGAAGACAAGAGGAAAAGTTTTTGTCGCTGTATAACATCTCATGTAATATATTTTCTATTCACATAATTCTCAGCAATCAAATATATATTATATTGTAAAAATATGTCGTTTTTTTCCAACCACCGCCTGCCTGTAACAAAAAAAAACTGTACGTGTTATAGTAATCAGCATTACAACATTTTCGGATTTAGGACTACAAAATACTTCATATAAACCTATTTTCATCAACGTTACCTCAATAAAGTTTAAATTTGTTGACCTGTATTATTAATCTTTGCCTTACCAATAACCTCGACCATATGAATATCTTTTTTGAAGATATAAACAATATACTGCATAATTCTGAAGATTTGATCAACATAAGTTTTATGAGTTCGGTGTATTTGTGAAAATGGAAGGAAGTTATATGTTTCAACATAGCTTTATTTTGTTTTATAAAAACTTGTATATGGAAACAATGACTCAGAGAATGCGTATACCAAGTAGTTAGCTAAATTATGATATGGAATTTTCAACAATAGCAATGCACCTCACCCCAGTTGTCCAACCGTAATTTATTTAATGTTCTCAAGAATTTTGTCGTTAAAAATCCATCCAAATCAAAGTGAATTAATTGTTAATAACACTTTTAAACCCTCAAGAATATGAAAACTGGAAAGAAGTCATCTTTTACGACAACAAATGCAATCCTTAGGCAACATTAATCAATAAAAGAAAGTTTTCAAGTCTTATGGATGATATTTTATCTCATCCTCCATATTCATTGAACCTAGCATCATGTTACTATAACATATAACTATATTATTTCTTCATCGATAAGCCTTACACGTATTATGAATTTATCAAGAAAAAAAAACTAAATACAGTGCAAAATCTTTATAACGAAACGCAAGGGACCGAGCATTTTTTATCATTACAGAGAGTTATCGTTATATGGAGTGAAGAAAGAAAAACAACCGAATTCGCAATAATTTTTAATATGTATGTATTTGATAAAATAGGTAATTAAATTATTCTTACTACATATAGTATGGTAATTTTGTCTGACGTTTTTTGCTATGCCAGTACTTGTTTTGTATTATCTTATGTATTCTATCCATATCTTGATATGTGGTGGAATAGTCTTGATTAAACAATAAAAATTGTTCTATTAACTTAGCGGCATCAAGTGTTTGTTGACTAGTTGGTGGTTCAAAATCGTCCACTTAATCTTCTTCTTCATCTTCATTAAGTTTTTCCTTATTTTTTCGACACTAATTCAAGAATTTGTTGATCTGTAAGTGAACCGGTTGTGGCCAGATCCTCGTCTATATTTTCGTATGTTTGTAGATCTTTGTTACAATTTTCTAGTATGTTGAACTGTTTTATCCATTCACTCAGTGGTAGATTATCTTCACTATCAAACTGATCCATTTTTACTATCTGACTATTACATAGTCCCGCATAACGAAAAGACTTTCCAGGCTTTTGGTATAAAGTCCACTCTTTGTAGGGTGTTAATCGAGGTCTTGCCGTCAGTTTCGATCAGATATATCAACATTTTCTTTTTATAGTAACAATTTAGGCTTTTAATCACACTCTGATCAATTGGCTGCAAGATACTGATTTTATTAGCTGGAAAAAATGCTAACTCTATGTTTCGAAGATTGGATATAAGAGGGTGAGCAGGACAACTATCTACTAAAAGCAAGATTTTCCGTGTCTTTAATTCAGCATCCCATTTTCTTACTTCCTCTTCAAAGAACTGCGATGTCATCCAAGCTGACTTGTTTGCTTTATACGTGACTGGCAACTGGCTATAATTAAGAGCTTTCTTTTTTCTGTGCCACTCGTATTGGCAGATACTAGAATAGTAACACGCTCTTTAGAGACCTTTTCTCCAACACATTTTTCTCCTTTGACTTTTAAAGTTTTATCGGGAGTCATCTTAAAAAAAAGTCTGATTTCATCATACTTCTCCTTTAATTTAGGCCATCCTTTATTAATCCAATCGTTAGTCACATTCATATCGACAGCCCGCGCAGCTCCATTCATTTTACCGTAGGTAATTTTGTGACGGTGCTTAAATTTTTCCAGCCAACCTTCTGATGATTTAAAGTCAGTAATGCCAATTTGATCCGCAAACTTCTCAGCCTCGGCTTTAACAATTGGCCCCGAGATGGATGCATTATTCTGGAGCTGATTGTTGAACAACGACAACATTGCTTGATTCAATTCTTCGAATTTTGGCTTCCTTAATTTTTTAGGTGACTTTCCCTCCAGTGCCGCCTGCAGAATTGTTTCCTTGTTTTCCCAAATGGTAGCAACAGTAGATTGACTTAGTCCAAAACGTCTTCCAACGTCACTTTGTTATATAGAGAATGGCTGTTGCGCTATCATCTATATGGGTTTTAAGGTAAACCAACCAAATTGTGCTCTCTTCTACGTTATGGGGAGTGTATCGTTATAAAGAATAACGTTATAAAGAGTTTACACTGTACTTACCATAGCTTTCATAAAAGGAAGATTATGTTTTACATATATGATTATGAAAACACCATATTTTATTTCTGTTCAGTTTCTTTTCTTTAACTCATTTTCCTTGTTCACCTCCTGTATAGGATTTCAATAGAACGAAAAGTAAAAGAGGAAGGGGAAAGCAAAAAAAAATCTTCAGCAGCACTATTTTCTTCTACGCCCTCCCACTTTAAAAACCCGCGAACCGTCACTGTTTTACTCATAAAATGTGATCTAGCGTGATATTGAACTAACCCTATTTAAAATAATCTGCATAATCGTAACATAGCGAAAGAAAAATGTATGATGTTTATGGATATCTTCTGATCATTTATTTCTTAAGGTACAATTTCAATTACTAAAAATTATTATTACTGACAGTCATTTTAGTGTTAGCTTGAGCCAATACATTTTTTTTATTTAGTGGTCTCATAGTTAATAACCATTCATTCTGTTCTTATCTCCTTATAAACATTTCTGAAACACGGTCATTTCAAGCTTTACGTAATCCTAAATATTTTCATTGCAGCCACAAGAGAGCAAGCTTACGTTTACGCCATCAGCTCTGCAGCACTGATCTACACTCTGGCCCGTGCTTGTTCCAGCGGTACCTTACATCAATGCACGTGTGCAAATAAACCAAACAACTCACCAACAGAAAGTTTCCAATGGGGAGGATGTGGTGACAATGTCAAGTAAGCCTTTGAATTAATTGACCTTACAAAGATCTCGAGTCTAAAAAATGTAACTCATTATTTTAGATGGGCGTCACAGTTTGCAAAACGATTCATCGACAATGTGGAGAAACACGCACTTTTGAAAAAAGAAACAACGAAAAGAGCCAAAGACTTAAAGGATGAAAATAAAATTTTCAAAAACGAACTTGCCGTTGTTAACTTACACAATATTAGAGTAGGGCGAAAAGTAAGTATGCAATGTGTAAAATATCAAAACAGATGTTTCTGCTGATGATGATACTTTGATAAAATAGATGTTAAAGGAAAACTAAATGTCTACTACTAGCTAATAGAGATATGACACTTTCAAAACCAATTAAAAAAGTACCCGAAATTTGTAAAATTCCTTTCTTCTTGCATTCAAAGCAAAAAAATTAAAATAAATAAGAACATTGACATGCAAGTAAATCTAAGAACGATATCTTGGAGGCACATTTGCCTCTAGCACTTCAAGAGAGAGAGAGAGAATTTTGGGATTAAGATCGCATCGATATCGGCATAATTTTGCGACCAAAAAGCTTTAGCTTAAATTTAGTACGAATGCTAGAGGAACTAGAATTACAACAGATAGAGATATTACAGATACACGAGACGGTATCACAGATGAGTTATATCACAGGTGCAGTTATCACAGACATTTGGACTGGTTTGCTTATGCTAAAATTACAGTTACTGAAGCAATTATTGCTTGGAATCACTAGATCTTGATGAAGTAGTTTATTTCTTTCAGATATGCGAAAGAATTAAACATATTGGCGGAGCAAATAGTTTGAGTTAGGTCCTGATTCAAGTCAAAGAAAGTTCTGGTGGGGGATAATGCGATGCAATTGGCGAGGATGTGTTTAACAGATAAGAGCTCGTTGTAACATTCGCAGAGAGGAGGGTTCTCTCGTTTTAAAAGAAATTCGTGAGAAAATCTGCGTCCAATCATGAGCCGCAACCGACTGTTTTTCTATTTATTAAACATTCTGGGGGAGGTTTGGAAAATAACGGTTTAAGAACTCTTAGTTTATTAGAATTAGCGGGATCATCCCAGTAGGATTGCATTAACGACTAAGTATAATTTTTTGCAATAGAGAGATGATCTTTCGCATGAAAACCGCGCATGTAATGGAGACCGTGTTGAATTGCGTGTTTTACAAGCCGAACTGCTTCATCATTACCCTTGATGTCCTTATGACCGGAACACTAAACGAAAAGAAGAGAAGAATCCTGACTTGACTAATGATGTCTTTTACAAGGTCTATAATTTGTGCAATAACTGGATAGAAAATAAAGCGATTTTGAATCATGGAAAGGGCATTCCTGGAGTCAGAGAATATAATCGAGCAATTTGCACCTCAAGCAATAAGAAACATACACTACACAACGAATGAATCATAGAGAATATTACCACAATCAAAAAATAAGATTTTAAATTATAAAGCATACAAAAAAATAAAGAATAACCACTACAATGAATTTATCCCTAATTCTACAATTTTATACTCGATTTCTGATATTTCCTTTCACGCGAACTTTCTTGAATGGCTACTATGGACTCAATACGACGTCCACGAAGTGGTTTCTTCAAACGAAGGAACAGGAAAAAATCACACGGTGGTATATCTGGTGAATATGGTGGTTATGGAATGCTGCCTGTTTGATTTTTAACGAAAAATTGGCGACGAATGCAAAATCTAAGAATTGTTTTCCCACAGTAATATCTACAATGTCTACAAAGATCCTTGACTTTAGAGATGGTTTCTTCATTGGTTGACGCGGAAGGTCTACCTAAATTAGGTTTATCTTCAACTGCCTTTCTACGTTCTCTAAAGTCTTTATACCACTTTTTTATAACATTTTCGTTTCTAAATATTTCCTATGCATCAACACAAAAAATCGAGATTCTACATTTTAATTAGGTGATCATAAAGAACGTAGAAAGATCAGACGTTTTCCGAGTGAAAGGCGAAATTTATCTGTATCTATAAAGGCGAAAATGTCTACAAGCTCGTCCAAATCTCAGCTTTCATCGAAATAATACTATACTTACCAACTAACACAGTATTGCTTTTTTTGTTATTCAGTTTTTAAATTTTGCAAAATATTAGATGTTTATTGGAAAGAATGTCATTGACATTTCATCACTAACAAAGTAAAATATTTATTATCCGAATTCTTAGCATTGATGATCATTTTAACCGACTGCACGTGGTCACTAATCGTTTCCAAAAATATATTTAATATATAGGGTCATTGTTTAATGCGTCTGAAATTCAAATATAACAGCAACCAAATTGCCTTTAAAACATTTATTTTATATCAAATAACATTCAGTGATATTAATATTTGAAAACAATTTCGGACAAATGTCCGCCGCGGTTACTTCTGACAATGCGCATTCTGTCAATCTAATTTCCGAACACTTGTTCAAGCAATTGAGGTATTATATTCACAATTTTCCGAGTTATATTGGCTTCGAAAGCGTCAATGGTTGCTGGTTTATCGGCATAGACTAAAGATTTAACATTACCCCAAATAGATAATCTAAAGGTATTAAATCACACGACCTTATTAACCGACCCGACTAACTGATCACCGAATTGTTCCCTCAATAAACCGATTCTTGCGTTGGCTGTATAACATGTGGAGCCGTCCTGTTGGATTCACATCTCCTCCAGATCCATACCATTGAAATTCGCAATTAAATAATCATTGATCATCGGTGTGTAACGATCCTCATTAATGAATTGATACATTTAGATCTTCATCAATACTGCCAACAACAGCGACTAAATTTTCTTCAGGACGCACAGTTTTTATCTTTTTTTTTTTTGAATATCGAGCTGAGTGAAATGCATTCGGAATTTGGCTATAATTCGACGAATACATCGCTTCTTTGGGCGATTATATACACCATAACAATTGCTAAAACTTTAGCGTACAGAACACTAATTTTGATAATAAATTTCGACAATTTGCAAACGTTGTTCTGATGTCAAACCTTCCGTGATGATTTGTACAGTATTTAATGTGTCATGATTATTGCCATGATGATTTGACAGCAACCACTATCGAAAGTTCCGACACACTAAAATAACACTTTTTATTACAAATAGAATAAGAATCAAGATTTGTACAATTCATTCATGAAAGGGCATCAAAGTTTCGCAAATAAAATATTCGAAATAATTGCCCTTAGAAAATTTCAATACGCCTACTATGAAATTTTTTCTAAATGTATCAATTGAATTACTGATTTTTCTAGCTAATATTTTTGTCTTTATTTGGGTTTTTTGCCACGATCTAAAACTCAAAAAATATCAAAAATATCTGTTCTTATGTAAATAAAGACTCACTTCGGTATATTTAAATTCAATATGGTTCCCGATTCTAAATACAATTAAAAACATTTAAGAATTTCAATAAACAATCACAATCACACCATAAACCTCACCTATATATACTTCTTTGGTAGTATGTCACTGTCATTAAAAAGCTAATTGTCAATGTAAGTATCATTGACATACACAAAAAAAATATATTTACTTTCTTTCTTTTCATAATTTATAGAAATTAATGTACTTTATTTTTAGATTCGTTTTGAAAACGGGAGGAGAATACTTCCCGAAACGTTAACGTTAAAAGTTTGTATATTTTTTATTAAAACATTTTTATATTTTTAAAATTTTATTCGTTAGGCAAATTTATTACAAAAAAGAAGCACTGAGAAATTTGTCTCCGTTTGGTTTTTTGTTTTTACCCAGTGATTCTTTATTTATATAAGAACAGACATTTTTGATATTTTTTGAGTTTTAGATCGTGGTAAAAAACCCAAATAAAAAACAAAATATGTGAACACGCCACAATCATTCATACATTACTTTTCCAGCTAATTACTACCAGTCTACATATTCAATGTAAATGCCATGGAGTTTCTGGTTCCTGTAACATAAAAACATGTTGGAAGGCATTACCATCAATGACGGACATAGGGCAAGAGCTACTGGAAAAATATACTAAAGCCAAAGTAGTACCTCGAACTACAGTGGAACGACTTGATATAAAGACCGGGAAAAAACCAGCGTTATCAGACGAATTGGTGTATATTTCCAAATCACCTGACTACTGCACCAAGGATGAGAAATTAGGAAGTTTTGGAACAGTTGGAAGGTAACTAATATATCATACAATTCGATTATATGCAAATAATTGGGTTTTTGAATAAAAAATAATTATTGATTGATTTATCCGTTACTTTGTGATAGTTCACTTTTTAAAAAGGAATAAAACAATTTTTGAGTTTGTTATAATTTTTTTTTGTTTTTTATAAAACTTTGTTTTGTATAAAAGTGATAGATAAGAAAGTAAAAAATTGTTTTATTTCTTTTTAAAAAAAATTATACATCTTTTGAATTATTGATTGATGCGCGACTTTGTGATAGTTCATTTTTTAAATCGAACGAAAACCTTAGTAAAGAACCTTAGTCAGTAAAACTTTAGTTTTAAAGTAGTGTTTGAGAATGTAAAATCGTTTTACGAAACTATAGTCACACAAATTTAAAAATAAAAGTGACAGATAACAAAGTATAAAATTGTTTATTCGATCGATGTTTTACTTTATTTTAAAACTTTATCATAAATAATATTGATAATCGATGCGAAAAACTTTTGTTGGCATTAATTAAAAATACGTTAATTAAAATTTATAAAATTCAAAATAAAATCACGTGACTACGAAAGCGCCACGATTGGCTGCCATGTTTGTGAGGTCATTATGTTAAAGTGTTTTCACCTGTACATATACGGTTAAAATTATTGAAGTTTAGTGTAAAAAAATAATGTTCTTTACTAAATTCAAAGAGATTTATTACTAATAATAGTAATAAATAAAATATATTAAATTTTTACTAATTTAATTCACTAATGTGTTACAAAGGGTACATAAAGGCCAATTCTGATAATATACCTGGTGTGGATATTTTTGTGGTCACAGATTTTCTCTAACATGACATTCGGTTCAGTAAAATTTAATATTAGCTCTTTGTAACATTATGTTTTTGTGATAAGGTGACAAAAGGTACTCTCACTTTAAGCTTTATAACTTGACCAACCGTTAACTTGGCTTGACAATCCGTTGAATCCTTGAGTTGAATGAATTCTTGAATGACTTTACTTGATAATCCGTTATCTCGTTTTTAGAGGAGATATACCGATTTCAGATTATATATTGTTTCAATAGATGACGCTAGTAGTTTTCTTTAAATTTAAATAGTCCCTTTATGTTTCCAACATATTATGTACTATACGACATGTGTGTATATTAGGATACCCTGAATTTTGATGCTTTCGCTTTTTTTCGCTCGAGAACCTCAATGAAACTTATCCTCACTCTTGTTCTAGCTCAGTCTCAAGTGTTAGCTTAATAATGCAACTCTTCTTCGGGGATTAGTAACAAACAAAAATTTTAGGGGCCTTCTGGAAAGAAGATTTTTAGTTACCTTCGTGTGCTGGGTACATCGCCATAATTCAGACATAATTTCAATGTTTTATTCGAAATTTGAAATTATATTATATCCCCGTATTTTTTAAGAAAAAACCATAACGAAAGAAGTATATGTAGGCTTTCTAACAAATGTAGTGACACCTTGACCACCGTCAGTCAAGTGATCGGCACACGACATCGGCGGCATCGACGCACACGAGTTATTTAAATTAAATCTGCCTCTCGGATAACGTAGACATGCCTTGATTCAGAGTTCTAATCTCCTAATAGACCAGATCCAAATCCATTAGGCTATTATGTCTGCAACATTGTTTAAAGGACACCAAAATTACACCTCTGCAGGGCCATGAAGCTTAATTGTTTCACTAAACCAAGATCTGTGAATTTAAAGGTGTTATAAAGGGCATGAGAGCTTTTTCGAACGATATTTGAGACAGCCATTCAGGCTAGTGGAGATTATAGGGTAAGGTTTAGATATAAATATATTTTGAGGAAGTTCTCCCTGAAGACATGCGAAAGAATTTTATACAATTTTTAATTTTCGAATAAAATTTTGTTTAAAAAATGTTCTTTTTATCCTAATTTTTGTGATACACCCTGTATATTATGTAGAAAAACTAGGGCATACAATCCCAAAACAGCATTTATACCGTACACCTTTGGAGGTGTGCTAGGTGATGTTACAAAAAAAAAGAATGGTTTGGTTGGTTTTTCTAAGATTTATTGCCACTAATTATAGATAATAATCGTCTTGGCAGTTGGAGCAAAAAAGTAGACCGCATTTATGGCGGTATTTATTTGTGTGGAAGTAGCCGAATTAAAATTCTTCGTCTGCGATTTATTCTATCTCCCAGAAATAGTCTTTCACGGGGATAAATTAATTTTACGAAACACATTATAAAGGCATTATAATGGATGTAATTTACTAAATTATATATATTAGTAAAAAATGCACCTGGTGGTAAGAGATCCTTGGAAACGATTTTAATAAGTGTGTAAAGATACACAGCTATTTAAACATGAAAGAGAAATAATTTTTAGTCATACTATGACACGATTCTTGATACCTATGACGTCCCATGGTTTTTTTAACACCATATCCCAAATCAAATAACTCAAAAAATGCTATGAAAATATATTAAGTCATGTCCAAAATATGTCTTAAATACATTAAAAAAATTCAGGACATTTGTATGGATTGTCTCTGTTTTAAAGTGAAGTTATTTAAGATACATTCTTGGTGGCCTAATTACATGGGTATTTTCCTTTCCATATTTAAGGGACATACTTGGTTGTCTAATTACTAGGGGTAATACTATTATTTTAAATTAAATTTTCTTTTACATATTTTCTACATTTTTGTTCAAAATCTTTCATGAGTTTCGTTTTAATCTAATTGGGCAATATGTAGTTTAGAGTCCCTTTATAAAAATCGAAAATTATTTGATAACTTTCCTAAATATACAAGGAATCGAACGTATCACAAAATATAAAGTTTTGAAAATTGCTTTCAATGATTTCAATAATAAATCAGCTACCTTCATTTGATTAATATGTTTAAAACATCTACTTACCAGTAAAAATCCGGGACACTTGCACTCCTATTTTTACTCAGGATCACAAATCACTGTCACTCACTCATCTGTCATTACTCAAATCACCTACTACTTTTAAGTTGTCTAAAAGAAAACTGAATTTTTATAACTCTCGAAAGAAGTTATGTAGTTCTAGAACAAAACTTGTTTTTAAATCACCAATGTATTTATGTTCATTAGGGTTCTAGCATCGTTATTAGAAAAAATATATTTTTTAATAGTTATTTTCTGGGTTTTAGGCATTGCAATGTATCATCAAAAGGTCTGGATAGCTGCCGACAACTGTGTTGCGGTCGCAGTTACAAAACCGTAGTTGAAGAAAAAATCGAAAGATGTCAGTGCAAATTTTACAACTGTTGCTATGTGAAGTGTAAAATTTGTCGAACTATGACACAAGTCTATGAATGTTTATAATGAAAAATGCACTTATTTATGTTCTTGCTAAGTTAGTAATGGTTCAAAATGAAGAATTGATTTTATAAAACGTACTATAATATGGAAAGATATGTATATTATGTTTATATAAATTATATCAACTTAAATTAGTCTCAATAGTAATTATTTAGCCAATTGGCTTCATTTTACTGACTTATTTAAAATAATATGAGGGTTGCCTATGTCTCAATGAAAACAAACAAAAAATGTTTACTAACTAAATTTTTTCTAACCATTTGCTAACATTTGCTTAGGTAAGGGAATGGTCTAAAAGATCTTACAGATATTTTGGAAAATGATTCTCTAGTTATAGAAAATGCTTATAGACTCTAAGAACATATAGGAAGACTCAAGTAGCTCCTGTAAGTTGATAAAAGGATATGAGTAACTACTTCTAAAATATTATTTATCGTCTCTTGACTGTCACAGGTGATTCCTTGACAACAGCTTCCTTCAAACTGTCCACTTGAGCACAGTACTTTATCGAAACGATAATATATTTTCCGCTAAAACCATCATTACAATCTTAAAAATGTTGTAGAAAAGTTTTAATAGACATTTTGTAATGTATATCCTCTATATTTCAGGTCATTATATCTTTCATCTAGCCCTGATACTTTTCTCTTTATAAATTTCTCTACTCATTTGTGCAGTTTTTCCCCAACTGTTTCTCTAATTTCTTCATTAAATTCTTGGATGTTATATCCATTCTCCCCTCTATCTCCATATAGTTCCAAAAATAATTTACTATGCTGACTTGCGTCATTATTCTTACAAATTCATACAGGTCGTTTTCCATGTCTATGGCAAACTATTCACAACGTTTTCAATGAGTATGTGGCTAAAAAAATCTGTTCTAGGTGACCCAAAAATTCGAACTGGCCTGGCGACAGGATGTATCTGTTTCTAATCTTTTTATGCAACCAGAGATATGTCACGGAGATGGGATTATGGCTGGGCTAATAGTAGGGAGAGCTAGGGTTTGCGGTGTGAATGCCTCAAGGGTGGGTATAGGAGGAATTATGGGCTTGGAAGGGCAGAGTCGTCAGTTCCCTGAAGAGGTCTGCTTTTCACTGAGATCGTGTAAGAGAAGACCTCCCACTATCTCATATATGTTATAAATGCTTGTTTTTTTCTCTTTTGAGAGAGTAGAAAGTTGTTTTTTCTCTTTTGAGAGATTTGGTCATCGTACCAAGGGGTGTTATATTTACGTTTTGCTTTTTTCACCTTTTTTTTACCTATTACTTCCTCTGATGCTTCTTGGATACATTTTTTGATAATTTTTCATATTTGTTCTATGTTCACTTCTGTATGTATATTGTTCTTCTTTAGTTTTTGTGTCAGATACAGTATTTTAGTTCCTTCTAGATTTATGCCAGGTACATTCCATTTTTCTGCGGTTCTATTTTCTTTAACTTTGTGTTTAATTATGATTTTTATTTCTACATTGAACTATGAACCCATGGTCTCACTCACTCTATATTGACTGACGATAGACCTCATATGTCACGTACGTTTCGTTGGTGTATTTCTACTAGTTATGATATATCATTGAGTTACGCCCTTTTGTATTGTTACATGTAATTTTATGTTATATTGAATGGTTGAAAATGTGTTATTAATACTGAAATTATTCATTATACAAATTTCTATACATTATTGGTTAAATCTTTCTTTAACTTTATCAGTTAGTAATTTCCCACCCGTACGTTGAAAATTTACATAAAATGCTTGTTTTTCTTCTTTGCTTTTGGAAATATTAGGAGCAGAGACTAGGATTATGTTAATCATATTTTTTTTTAATTTAAAGTAATAAGAATCACACTTTCTTTTTTGTACTGTATATCTGAGATGTTATTAGCAAACCAAGGCTTTCCCTTTCCTCCTTTTGCTCAATTGTTTTTCTCTAGTAAAGAAAACCCTAATTTTTATAAAAAAATGTACCAGAAAACAAAACATAAAACATCTCCTACACCAAAAAAATCTGAGGCCAGTAAAATTATCTAGATGTATTCGTAATGAAATATTTCATCTTACATTTATATGATTCAAAGACAACTCCTGATGTAGTTGTTTTAATTATTTAGTAACTTGAAAAATCAGCGCAGTAGATAATATTGGGTGAGGCATGTATCACGCTACCATTATAATTATTTATAACTTTTAAAAGGTATAAGACACATTTTTTTGAAGTTATACTTCTTATGGCGCATTTGGGAAAACAAATCAAAGTGTATTTTTAGCGGGGGACGAAGTTAATATTTTCTTTTTAAATTATTCATACCTTCGCCATTTGTCAAGATTTGTTTTTTTTATTAATTACGCCAAAAAAGTATAACTTTTTACGTGCGTACATAAGTACACACACGTTTTTTTTTTCTGCAATTTCAGCCCATATGTGGTCGTTGAGTTGCTGTATGGGGCTTATTTATACAAACCTTTTTCTTCAAAAATCCCTGTAGAACACTATCCGAGTTTGTTAAATCAGGGGATTTGATGGCATTACAGTATTTTAATCGTTTATTATTGTCTGTAGGTAACAGGTCTTGAAGAATTTGAATATTATAGTGAAACATGAAAATCCTTCAATGGAGACCATGGATGGGGAAAAGAAATAGAGGTGGACCAGGGATGAGACGGTGTGAAGATTTTGCCCGAGGTTATTTTTTAAAATAACCCCAAAAATGCACTTCCTGGTGTGCATGGGATAAGGTTTCCTCGATTAGGTCACTTTAAGACCTTTGTTTTCTCTGCTTGACCTCCGGATGGAGTGGGCCAAGCGCTTCGCATCACTCTCCCTCTTCTAGACCAGAGGGAAGTACCAGAGGGGAGATGTTATCTTAAGAGTGATGATCTGAAGATGGCAGGGTTGTCATGGATGAGAATCCCACCAAAAAGGTGGAAGCTCTTGAGGGAAGCTTATGCTCAGTATTGGGCGACATAAAGGCTAAAAGAAAGAAAAGTAAAAGAAGGGAAAAATGTGCAAGTAACTCCTCCAAATTCGACGTAAACTGCGTGGAGAAATTCACAATTGGGCACCACGTCGTCGAATCGACGTCTCTGGAAACTCCATACGTGCAATATTTTGAGCGTTTCACTCTGTTCTTGGACCTGTGTTGCGAGATATCTCCCCAAACTGTCTCGAATTCTTGAAAATACTTGAATTATCAGTACATTGTCGTTTTATGAGGCGCCGGACGATAAGTTGAATAAGTCCAGGAAAAAAGATTTATTGCAGAAAAAGTTACAAGCAACTAAAATTCTTCAAAATAGCTTCGCACGCTGAACGCACCCTGAAAGGCGTCGACCGGAACCTCCTTCAAGCACCTTGTCGCCGTTTGTTTGATGGCTTCTAAAGTCCCGAAATGGTGGCCCTTGAGTTCCTTCTTGATCCTCGGGAACAAGAAGAAATTCGATAATGCCAAGTCAGAGCTGTACAGCGGCTGGAACAGTGTTGCCACACTCCATTTTGCTAAGTGCTCCATGACAATGACGACGGTGTGCGACGACGCGTTGTCATGGTGAAGACGCCAAGTGCTGGCAATCTCATTCCTGACGCGTTTCACTCTGGTTTGGAGCTTTTTCAGGACTTCCAAGTAAAAATTACTGTTCACTGCTTGTGCTTGTGGCACAAACTCTGAGCGGACAATGCCTCTTTTGTCGAAACAAACAATGAGCATGGCCTTTACGGGTCTAGTTCATTCTCACCTTTTCTCATTTCTCATTTCTCACCTTTTGGGCGCGGGGAAGCTGCCGTGTGCCACTCAGCACTTTGTCTTTTGGACTCCGGGTCATACTCGAAAACCCATGTTTCATCACTCATAATCACATTATCCAAAAAATTGAGATAACTTTCACATTGCTCCAAGAGATCACGCGAGGTCATTGCAAGAGCAGCATTCTGTTCATCGGAAAACATCTTGGGGGCCATCTTTGCGTAGATCTTCCGCATTTTGGTCGGAATGTGACATTGACGGGCGTCCAGAATGGTCTTTGTCCTCAGCGTTCTCTCTGCCCTCCCGGAACATCTTGTGCCAGCGGCAAACCATATTTTGGGACCTGGTATTATCGCCATAAGCTTCCCTCAGCATGGCAACGGTCTCGACGCCCGTTTTCTTGAGCGCAATACAAAATTTTATCTCGTAACGCTGATCCTTGAAATGCGGCATTTTAAAATTCCGACGCATCACTAAGAGTTCGGACTACCAGCGATGCGGACTATAGAACAACCTGCAGGTGATTATCGTTAGCTTCCATAAATCCCCCCACCACATTTTCCGTTACTAGGCGTGCTTTGCTAGCGGCTTGCTTCGGCGGCGCAAGGTCATCAACTTACTTTAGGGACAGACAAGTCACAAATATCACGAAAAAAAAAACAAATGACGCCAAAACAAAATGTTAGAGTCACACTTGCCCCACCCTGTAGTAAACATACATTGCATTTTTAAAGCACTGTAAAATAATTCATTTTCGAAAAGAAAACCACACAGTGAGCGTTGGAAGTATTTATTTGTTACAAATGATTTAACAGAATGCAAAAAAAAAATGTAAATAATGTGTTCGCGACAATTAAATTACTTAAACACAATAATTCTATCTCTGTACATAGTTTTAATTTACATTAATTTATTTTTGATCACTAACCTATAGTTCCGAATGTATAACAGTCGTATCTGTAATAAAGTAGGAATCATTAGTAAAATATGTGTTTTATTTTAAAACTAATATGTTTTCTCGATTTAAAAAAAGGTTACCTTTATGGCTGACACTTTCATAATGGCCTTCTGCAGCTGGGTCATCGTCTAACAATTCGAAATCCCGAACCTCGTCATCATAACCTTTCTATCCTGATACTTTCTAATGTGTGTTTCAAATTGAACGGTTTTTTTTTAATTGTTACATAAAACACAAAATTTGAGTTGATTTCAAAAAAACTTTTTATTGACAATTGAAGCATAATGTATGACATTTAAACACGAAATACAATATCTGCCAAATGACCACCTCTTGCAGCTGTGCACCCTTTTGCACCAATGACTCGAATTCTTTAGTTCAGGAAATGATTGTGGGTTGTTCTTGTAGACCTGGCATTTCACGTAACCCCAAAGAAAATAGTCCAACGGTGCTAAATCGCATGATCTGGGTGGCCAATTAACATAACCGTTTCTTGCAATAATTCGTCCAGGATTTTTTTTTGTAATAAATCAATTGTGTCATTAGCAGAGTGCGCACTATCCTGTTGGAACCACATATTCTCCAAATCAATATTATTCAATTCAATCCACAAAAATCCAGTTATCATCTCACGATATCAAACACAATTCATAGTTAGAGCTTCACCAGCAGCATTCTAAAATAAATACGGCCCAATTACATCTCCTGATCATAATACACACCAAACAGTGAGTTTTTCATGAATTAATCGTAAATTTTTCTCACCCTGAATTAGGCAATTTTGTTTATTAACATAGCCACGAATTTCAAAATATACTTCATCTAAAAAGATGATTTTTTAAGAAAAATCTTCAGTTTATTCTTTGATCCAATTAACAAATGCACGACGTTTTGAATGATCCAGTGGCATTAATTCCTGTGTTATTTAAAGTTATATGCCTTCAGACCTAAATACTTTCGTAAAATACGCCATGTTGTGGATTCACTGAGTCCAAATTGTTGTGAACGTCGACTAATGGAAATTTCTGAATCTTCATTAATACTTTTCCGTAATAAATCAATATGCTCTTGTGAACGACCAATACGACTATACAGGGAGGTAATGAAATATTCTGGCAGACTTTTTTGGCAAATTTTACGTCAGAAAATAACTCAAAAATGCTATACGTATTCGAGATACAGGAGATTGAAATTTTCATTTTTTTCTATTTTAATTTATATCTTCCGCATAAAGAAAAGTATTGAAATCAAATTTAATACACATCATCAGCCGTCTGAGAGAATATCAAACCCTACAAGCCAATGGCGGAGTTATAGGATTTTGCTACTAATTAATTTAAAAAATAATTAGTTAAAAATTAAACTTAAATACATTTTTCAACACAGAATATTATTCTCTAAAAAAGTGTATATTGACATTTTTTCGCATCTGCCTCGGTTTCATAGCAAACTTGACTTTTCACTTAACATACAGGTTTATCAATTCTTCTATTGGAACCTTTAGTGTGAAACACTAAACTTGAAGAGATTCACCACTAAACACCAAAACACTTTTTTAAACTGTTCGATGCACGTTTCGCTAACCATGTTAGCATCATCAGGAGATAATTTATTCTAATTCTAAAACTAAACTATGTTCTATTTATATGAAAACCATACCTAACGAAGCGTGTTAAAATCATAAACCGTGAAGTGTACTAATTGAAAAAGTTGACTGAAAGGAATCGGTCCTTTATCTCGGTTCATGATTTTCTTACATTTTTCTATTTGAGTGCTTTCATATGCATCCAAAGTCCTATTATTATTAACACTTTTAATTAGTCTTAAATTACTAATATCTATACTGTGGTCATGTTCGATTGCATGTTGGGCAACACAAGATTTTTCATTTCTCCCATATCTAATGTGAGCAATATGTTCTTTATATCTTGTCAATATGGATCTTTTTGTTTGCTCAATATACCTTCGATCACAGTCTTGACAAGCAAATTTGATAAATCCCCGACTTTTCATGGTGCTCTACTTTATCCTTTGGATTGCCCAGAACTTCTCTTAATTTATTATATGGTTTGTACACAACCTCAATGTCCACTTTGTTCAAAATTTTGTCTAGTCCTCTTGTCAACTGGGCATCAAATGGTATTACCATGAATTTCTTTGTGTTCTGATCCTTTTGAAAAGTCGAAGATTCTTTCAATAATGTTCTGAACTTATATTTTCTAATTAGTTTATCTACAATGTTCTTATTATAACCATTCACTTCAGATACCTCGCTAATTAATTTTAATTCTTTGTTATAATTATCTTTATTTAAAGGAAAATTAATTAATCTATTTACCATAAAATTTAAACTAGCCATCTTATTTTGGAAGCTATGATTTGAATCGTTAGGAATGTATCTCGAAGTGGTGATGGTTTTTCTGAAAATATCAAAATCTAACCTATTTTTATTATTTCTACTGACTAACACATCTAGAGATGGTAAACTATCGTTTTTTTCGAGTTCATATATTTTCGGATTTACTATTTAAGTTCTTAATAAAATCATCTAAATTTTCATTTTTCGAATCGAAAATGGCAAAAATGTCATCCACATATCTTAACCATACCTTCCGAGAGTAACTGAATTCTTCTTTTGCATCGGTTTCAAATTTACTCATAAGTTAAACCTGTTATTAAGCTGAAAACAATTTTGTTTCATACATAATCTTGTTAAGGAGATGTACTGAGAAACAATCTTATTATTAAAACCGCTTAACTCGAGTAACTCCCTAAGGTATTTCAAGATATGTAGAATCGGGACACTCGGAAACAACGATGAAACGTCAAAGGAAACCAATACCTCACCTTCCTGTAGGTATTTTTGACTTTTTCTATGAATTTGGTTGATTTTATCACAGAGCAGGAAGGAAGTTAGTTTGGTAGATTTTCAAATTCCTTTGTTAACCACTTTGCCAAGTTGTATGTTGGAGAATCAATGGCTGATACAATTGGTCTCATTGATTTTCCTGGTTTATGAATTTTTGGTAGAGCATACAATCTTGACACTTTTGGAAACGTGCGTCGAGCAGTTCAAAAAAGTGTTTTGGTGTTTAGTGGTGAATCTCTTCAAGTTTAATACAGGTTTATACCAACATAAAAGATTTTTCGATAAGGATTGAAAAATGAGAGGACTCTCCGATTTCAATTCTGTTCTGTTTTTATCAAATTTCATACACAGAAGCATACATAAGGGATAATAAATGAAATTATAATATCATACTCCCCAGGTCAACACTGAAGGTGTTGATCTCCTTTAGGGCCTGAGTCAGCCAGAAATCCCCAAAACAAAAAGTGCCCCTTCAAGGAAGCAATCTCATTAAAAATTAGTAGGAGCCTCCGGGCTACCTAAAAAACCTAGCCAAAGAAGTCGAAGTCTCCTTTAGTCTTCTCTGTATTAAAGCAAATATTTCTAAATGAGATGTTATTTATTAATTAAAAACCAAAATAATTAAATTAGATGCTCGAAATAGTTTTCACTAACCTCTATGCATACACTACATCTACGCGCCATTGATTCACGCGTTCGTTCTAAAATTCCAAACTTTTATCAAAAGCTTGCTCAATTATTTTCTTCAACATTGCGATATCTTCTATTTCAGTGATGTAGACTTATGATTTAATGTATCCCCAAAGAAAATAGTCAAGTGGATTGCAATCTGGTAATCGGGCTAGCCAAGGCACAGGACCCCCTCTTCCAATCCACCGATTAAGAAATTTTTCATCAATTTGTCTCGGGCCCGTCGACTAAAATGTGCCGGAGCACCGTCTTACATACATCATAATCTATTTCTAAGATCTAATGTGGTGACATCTTCGAGCAATTCAGGCAGATCCTCGCGGAGAAATCTTGAATACACCTGCCCAGTTAGAGTCGCTGATAAAAAAATGGTCCGATCAATCGGTTACCAATTAGTTCAACCCAAAAATTGACGGCTAACTGGTATTGGTGTCGAGTTTCAATAATTTCATATGAAAATTCATTATTCTCTTTGAATTGAGCCTCATCAGTAAATAGTACGGAAATATGGAAATTGGGATCAACTGTATGTTGAAGAAACCAATGACAAAATGTCAAGCGGAGCAAAAAATCCTTTGGAAGCAATGCATGTACCCTTTGAATATAGTAAGGGTACAAGTGGAGGTTCTTTAAAACATTCCACATAGTGACATGAGAGAAATGTCCATATTCACTTCAATGATTGTTGTACTTGTATTTGGATTTTCGGTAATTGCGTTTAAGACTTGTTCTTCTGTATCTGGCGTTTTAATATCTCTACTTCGGCCTCTATCTTGTGCTTGCACCTTGGAATTACCTTGTTCCCTTAAACACCGATGAACATTAGGAACAATACTTCTACTATGACATACGCGTAGTTGAAATGCTGCCTGGTACAACAGTCATGTTCTGCTGGCATTACAATTGGCCATTCCGTAATAGAGGTAAATATCGGCTATTTCTGCATTAGTATACTTATGCATATTTCTGCCTTGCCCGCTAATGTATTGTAAAGTAACAATAACGACAAACTATTTCGGTTGCTAATGACTAACATGTCGAAAATTAAGTGCCACTAAAGTTTTGTCAATCTGACGTTTAAGTAAATTATTTATCTTCATAGGCAAGCGCGTAAGCTTTACTGTTATGCGTGGCAGTGTAGAGTGAATGTTTTCAGGATGGTTGATATCTACTCATTCCGTGATGCCATCTCAGTAGCCATGGAGCCGTGGTCTGTGGTACATCGCGTGTTTATTTACAACACTTTTATTGAAACTGGTCGTTGTGTTGTGCTCATACATCGACGATTTCGAAATCATTTTAACGTTGGTCGGCATGGTCGCATTCCAAAACGCGATTCCATTATGAAGTGGATGAACAAATTTCAAACAACAGGATCATTGAGACCTGGGACTGCACGGGGTGGAGATCGAACAGTACGAACCCCGGAAAACATCGAAAGGGTGCGACAAGCGGCGGAAACCAGCCCCCGCCATTGAGCGGTACGTCATGCTCGCGGTCTTAGAATATCAGAGAGGTCAGTTCGCAGAAACTTACACTTGGATCTTCATTTCCATCCGCATAAAATTATGGTTGTCAAAAAATTGCAACAAAATGACTCTGTGAGATGGCGTAGATTCGCAGAAAGTATGTTCGAATTGCTGGACGACAACATCGTTTTGTTCATACCTGACCCATTTTCATTTATCGGGGATGGTAAACAAACAAAACTTTCGATACTGGGCATCCGAAAATCACCGAGAACTATATGATCAATCTTTACACTCCGAGGGAGTAACTGTTTGGTGTGCCGTATCTTGAACTTGCATTATTGGACCGTATTTTTTTTCGTGAAAACGGACGAACAGTGTCTATTAACACAGATCGCTGTCCTGCCATGTTGGGTGATTATTTTCTGCCAGAACATAGAAGACGACGCATTAACCTCAATACACTTTGGTTCCAACAAGATGAGGCGACTTGCCATACGTTAAGAGCAACAATAGCCTTTTTAAAGGAACATTTCGTTGCGAGGGAATGTGGAATGGCCACCTCGGTCAGCAGACTTTTTAGCTTGTGACTACTTTTTATGGGGCTAGTTAAAATCCAAAGCTTACATAGACAAACCGCGAACTCTTGAAGCTCTTTCTGAAACCATAACGCGTGAAATTGAAAGGATTCCTCGTGCAATGCTCGGAAGGAGTATGGACGATTTTGCTACCCGTCTACAAGAATGTCTAGACAAAAATGGGCACCACCTAACTGATGTGATTTTTCCCACCTGACTGTGTTATGTATACTTTAATGGCAATACCACTAATGTATAAAAGCAATACATTTTGATATTCGTTTAAAAATAAGAGTGTGTTATTTTTTTTTGAAAAACACAATATCTCCCTGTCGGACCCTGTATTTGTTACTGTATTATGTCACGTTTGCCATGTAAATTGAGGCAGATACGAAAAAATGTTAAGATATACTTTTTGTAGAGAATAATACCATGTGCTAAAATAAGTATTTAAGTTTAATTTTGAAAAGGACCGTACTAATTATTTTTTAAATTAATTAGTAAGAAAATCCTATGACTCCGCCACTGGCTGCTTGTAGGACTATGGCACAATACCTCTCTTTATTGCGGAAGATATAAATTAAAAAAGAAAAAATAAATAAATCTTCAACCCCGTGTATCTCGAACACGAAGGATTTCCGGACCCATGTTCGTATGAGACTTTTGGGTTATTTTATGATCAATTCTTCTATTGGAACCTTTGGTGTGAAACACTAAACTTGAAGAGATTTACCACTAAACACTAAAACACTTTTTTGAGTTTAATCCAAGAGATTAAATGATCTCCTGATAATGCTAACATGGTTAGCGAAATGTGCGTCGAGCAGTTCAAAAAAGTGTTTGGTGGTAAATCTCTTCAAGTTTATTTTATGATGTAGAATTTTCCAAAAAGTCTGGCAGGTTATTTCATTAACACCTTGTTATTGCCCTTCTTATATCTTCCACCGAACCAGTTACTTGAAATGTTTGAACAATTCGATTGATAATGTCTTCAGTTGGACGATTGTGCAAACCATAAATATCACGTTATTTTCTAAAAAAATGTTTCACTGAACGCCCAATTTCATAAAATAATTTTAACACGTTATTATATTGGGTACGACTTCATGTTTATAAATGTCATACATTACACTTATGAAATGAGACTAGACCCAGGCAAATTCACAACGCCATCTGTGTTTTATTCAAGATTTTAAAAAACCACTCAATTTGAAAGACCCGTTAATTACTTTTTTTCTATATGAAAACGTGTATTTAAATTTTTAACGTCATATGAGGGTAACGTTATATCTGTTTTGGATGTGTGGGAAGCAATTGTCATTGATATTCTTATTGGGTCTTTTATCTTGTCGGATCGTTTAGCGGGCGAAAACTATCTCGAATTTCTACAAAATCATCTTCCAGTTTTTCTAGAAAATGTGCATTTAAATGTCAGGCAGAACATGTGGTTCTTACACGATGCAGCGCCAGCCCATTTTAGATGTGAGGTGCGCAAGTTCTTAGACATAACTTTTCCCAATAAGAGAGTAGGTCGTGGAGGGTCAGTGACGCGGCCATCTAGGTCACCAGATCTTAACTTGTGATTTCTTTTTATAGAGTTACGTGAAAAGCATAGTTTTTTAAAACGCCAGTTAATACAAGGAATAAACTTATTGATCACATAGAACAGGCTTTTGAGACCATTATCATTATTACGCGCATGTACCGACTCTTGAGCACGTCGCGCTCAACTTTGCGTGGAACGGATCGGCGACCACTTTGAACCTTTTCTTTGAGTACAAGGCACAGAATCGGAATGAATATATTTCTCGAAATTGATATGGTTTCAGTTTTTTGAAAAATAAAATGTATTAGAAAAAAATGTTTATTTTATCGAGTTTTATACGCTGTTAAAAAAGTCTCAACTTAGGAATGACCCTGTATAAACATTTGTTCCTTCTTCCTGTGGTACTGCAGCTCGTCAGAGACCCTTGACCTCCTTCAACCGTAACATCCAAGTGGATCGATCTCCATCAGCCCCATTCCAGTTTTTGATGTGCAATAGATCTCTAACATCTCTTCTTACATTGTATTGTCATCGTGTCTTTAGTCTAGCTCTTTTTTTATTAAGAAAATTATTCGCTATTCGCCACGCGATTGAGTCGCTGAACCCTCACAAGTTCTCAGTATCCAGATCTTTGAATTACTGCTTCAGTTCGAAAGTTATACCTGATCTTCCACATTCCATTAGCACTCACAGCATCAAAAACTCTTCCGAGTATTCTTCTTTCAAATATTTGAAGTATCTCTTCTATTTTCTTTGTAAGGGTCCACAGTCTCGCAGCCATAAGTAACTACTGGTGGAATGAGTGTTTCAGAGATTATGCGATTTGATGCCTCTGGACTTTTTTTTGTAGGGCTACGCGAAAGATCAAGTTTACAAAGACAATCCTCAAAGTCTTGAGCAGTTCAAAACCAACATTCGTTAAGTCATTTCCGCGATACTAGTCGAAATGTGCGGAAAAGTCATCGAAAATTACCTCAAAAAGATTGAGTCGTGCAAGCGGTCACGCGGTGGACATTTAAATGCTGTATTCCACACTTAATGGCAAAGTCCAAACAATCAAATGAAATCTCAATTCTTAGAGTGCCTTTTTAAATTTTACTTTCCGAAGAAAAAAATGGATAACCCTTTATAACCAAATGACTATGATATTCATCAAGTATGATGCGAAGTTGAGACATGTTCGTTTAGTTGGTTTTTTGTGGCCAGCGAGTAAAGCCAATACGTTTTAACTTAATGATAGCAGGAGCTATTATAAAGCACTTCACTTGGGAGGGTTTTGCCCCAACTGACAAACAAAAAGGGTTAGTTTCTACTATAAAGGAATCTTCCTCTTAGTTTTCACTGGTAGAATGTGAACTACTCATTGAAACGTGGTTGTACATCCACTGTAGGTTATGTTAGGTTATGTATTGTAACGCCCCAAAGCCGCCACAATAGTCACAACATACATATATTGATAGATCATGTCTATCATATTTTACCCGACATTTTGGGTATGAAAAAGTTTTCTGCCAGATGGGTGCCACTTTTGTTAACTGTCGACCAAAGATGATATTCTGAAATGCATTCATTCATACCATGAACATGCGAGGATGAGTACAACAGTCACCTCCAATATTGTACTATTAATGATTAACATATCTGAGTCAATAGGTTGACCAAAATCAAACAAAGCTAGAGCGATGCATTGTAAAAGTATTGCTTATCATCATATATACTTATCGTCATTACCAGGTCATTAATATGCTTTTTTACTAGAATTATTATTCCTTAAAATAATTCTGAGAGATACTGAGAGAGATATTGAGAAAGAAGCTGTGAGATACTGAGATACTAAGGTACTGAGATACTGAGATATTGAGATATTGGGATAGTGAGATACTGAGATACTAAGGTACTGAGATACTGAGATATTGAGATACTGGGATTGTGAGGTACTGAGATATTGAGATACTGAAATAATGAGGTACTAAGATACTGACATAATAAAATACTGAGATATTGAGATACTGAGATACTGAAATACTGAGATAGTGAGATACTAAGATACTGAGATACTTCCAAAATTGGCAACAATGTTATTGCTAGGCGCCATCTGACATATACATCGTAAAGTTTGATATTGTTAACTGTATACGTATTCAGAACGTTTTGTCATACGGACGCTATTTCTGTTGTTTAGTGACTTGAAGATTTCTTGAGAGATACTGAGAGATAAATGTGAAATAAGTTATGGGTTAATCATTTATATGAAATTACTGAGAACAAAATTTCAAATATATTTTGTTTAGTTCAAAATGTGGTTCAAGTTTTTAATGTTAATATGTAGTTGTTAGTGTGATTAAAAATAGATAAAATTAAAATATGAGATGTCATATAGTATGTCCGCCAAAAGGCGCTACAGGAAATTCATTGTATTCAAGTATGACCATTGTGTTAGATCATTCTGTCTCTACATATTAAATAAATAAAAGTGGTCCTTGAGATTTTAAATTTCAAAGAGAATTTTATGAAAATAGTACTAATGTTGATACTATAAACATCGTGATAGACCGTTCTCCGGCCGACTCATCTGCCATTCTCGGCAGATGAAACATCCAAACAGTGAGTTGGAGCAGGTGAAAGGGCGTCAAAGAAAGCGAAAAAAATCTCTTTAAAAATACATAACAAATATAACATACCAAATTAATCATTTTAGCTTTTGCTTTCGATGTCCTATCAAGTCTCACACAATTCTGGTAGCAAATATTTAAGGGCCATCTGATGAATCATGTTATTGGACAAGTTCTGATCCAAGTTTAAAAGACTATTTGAATCTTGACTTAAAGCCTGGTATTGCCTACGAAGCCGATCATCATCGGCTATCCGTCAAGATCTCTTTAAATCGACAACATACACTGCCAACATGTGGAATTTCCGTCCTATTAAATAAAACTCAAAATGAGTGCAACTCTACTCAAAAACTCAAATATATATATATATATATATATATATATATATATATATATATATATATATATATATATATATATATATATATATATATATATATATATATTGCTTTCGGTCTTCTTCGCGGACGCTTGCGATCAAGCGGTATCCACTCCAGGATTGCCTTAGTCCATCTGTTGTCCCATCGCCTCGCTACATGGCCTGCCCATCTCCATTTCAATTGCTTTACTCTTCCAATGATGTTACAGACTTTTGTTTGTTCCCTGATCCATGCGCAGGACTTTCTGTCGCGTCTTGTAATGCCAAGCATACATCTTTCCAATCCCCTCTGTGCCATCCGAAGATTTTTAAATTGATTACGATGTGAGTGTCCAGGTTTCACTTCCGTATGTCATAACGGGTAGAACGCACTGATCGAAGACTTTTCTTTTCAGGCAAAGTGGGAGTCTGCTCTTAAACACTATGTTAAGCCTACCAAATGCCTGCCAGCCACATTTAACACACCGTTGCACCTACCGGGCGGTATTTCCCTCCATTGAAATCCTCTGCCCAAGATATATAAAGCTGTCCACAATCTCCAAATCCCTTCCTAAAACTGAAATTCTTCTATCCTGAGCGAAGTTATTGAACATAACCTGACTCTTTTTCCGGTTTATTTTCAAGCCAAATGGTTCGCGAGCCCTTTGCAGTTCTTGTATGGGTCTTTGCAGCTCCTCTGGGTCTTGTGAAATGAGAATAATATCATCTGCATCCTGTTCCCAATCCAGTTTACGGAATACTTCTTCAAGGCCAGCCGAGAAAAGAATAGGCGATATTGCGTCACCCTGCCGTACACCTCGTTCTACATGAATTCCCACTTCAAGATCATCAGGGTGAATTGTGGCTGTAGCTCCATCATATATCGATTCTAATAGGTTTACATAGGCTCTCTCTACACCTTGGCTAAGCAGTGCATCCATTATCGCATGCTTTGAGATGGAATCAAATACTTTTTCGTAGTCGATAAAAGCCAAGCACTGTGGCATGGTGTATTCGTTGTGCCTTTCTATGGCCTGCTGTACAACCTGGATGTGATTCATTGTACTGAATCCACTTCTGAATCCTGCTTGTTCTCTTGGTTGTGCGTCATTCAGTTTTTTTTAATATTCTTTTCGAAATTATATATATATATATATATATATATATATATATATATATATATATATATATATATATATATATATATATATATATCCATTCCGGGTGTCGGTCCGTTGATTCTGTCAAGAGTAGGGTCACGACGCTTCGCCTAAATCTCATTTGAAATTTTCAAGTGTTGTCCGCTTCAACTGAAGAGTCCAACTGATGTGCACGGGTCGTTGCGCTCACTCTTATAACCAACCGGCGACTGCGCAGATGGTATCAGGGTAGTTGGGGACTATTCGCGGCGCTCAACAACGCTGTCGGGCCTCCGTTTATTAATTTTTCTTCCTCGCCGCCACGTTGCCGCGTTTCTTCTTTTTTTCAGAAGGTATTTCCATATTTTTGAAATGTTGCGAGCGTCGTTTCGCTCACCCCTTTCTTCTATTTCAAGGGCTTCTCTGATTGTTCGGATTTTGTATTTTGTACTTTTGATAAGGATAATTAAAAAATTCTAACTATATGATACAGACATACTACCAAGTCTGAATATTGTCTCACTATATCCAAGTGTCCCCATAGACGAGGTTCTAGACCTAATTTCGACGAAGGAAGACTTTCCACCATACGCGGGGGAACTCTTCGAACATTGCTTGAAGAATACATATTTTTTCTTCAACCAGCAGATCTATAGACAGACCGACGGTACCACAATAGGATGATCTCGTTATAGCCAACCTGTTCATGACAGACTTCGAAACAAAGGCATTGGCCAGTGCTCCTTTAAAACCTAAACTTTGGACACGGTAAGTAGATGATATCTTTATAATATAGCCTCACGGAAACGAACTTCTAAACAACTTCCTAGCCTAATTAAACGAAATCCACCCCAGAATACAGTTCACCCTGGAAGTCGAACAGGATGGGAAACTGGCGTTTTTGGATCTCCTCATCATAAGGCAACTTTCTGTAACCCTCGAATACACAGTGTGTAGAAAACCAAATCACACCGATCGATACCTGAACGCTAAATCCCATCATTATCCTTCTCAAATCCAAGCGGTAGCGAACACCTTGATTTCCAGATCTTTCCTACTGACACTATCAGATACACGAAGTGAGGAACTACCGAAAATGTCCACAGTTCTTAGACAAAATGGATATTCAGAAAACTGTATCAGGAAGGCCATTCACCCTCAGAAACCCAAACACGAAGAACAATAGACTATCATGAACCAAATACACTAAAGGTCCTGTTATCATATGTAAAAGGAATCACTGATAGGATAGCCAAACTATTAAGAAACATAAGATCAGAACAGCCTACAAACCGCACAAAACTGTCGCAAACATCTCAAAAAACCCCAATGATAAAGTTAGACAGGAAAGTCATGGGGTATATAGCATATCTTGTTCCGACTGCAACAGAACATATATAGGGCAAGCAAACAGACGAATCTCGGCCAGAATACAAGAATATAAAACAACTTAAAAAACAAAAGAAACCACTTCCGCTCTATTCCAGCACCATCTACAAACAGGACATAAAATTAATTTTAAAGGAGCCAAAGAAATAGTGGATATTGAAAACTACAAAGTCCGAACAATCAGAGAAGCCCTTGAAATAGAAGAAAGGGGTAAGCTAAATAGGCGAAACGACGCTCGTAACATTCTAAAAATATGGAAATCCCTTCTGAAAAAAGAAACAACGCGGCAATCTGGCGGCGAGGAAGAAAAATCAATAAACGGACGCCCGACAGCGTTGCCGAGCGCCGCGATTAGTCTCAAACTTCCCCGATACAATCTGCGCAGTCGCCGGCCGGCTATAAGAGCTAGCGCAACGACTCGTGCACGCCAGTTTGGACTCTTCAGTCAAAGCGGACAACACTTGAAAAAGCCAAATGAGATTTTGGCGAAACGTCGTGACTCTTCACAGAATCAACGGATCGACACCCGGAATGATTTAGAAACATTATCTACCATCGGTGAAAATATGAGACGGGAAAATCACGCCAGGCTTTATAACGAGAAACCGGTCCTGGGAGATACTTGTCTCGACATGATGGCCACGGCTGATTTGAAACGAGCAGATGTACGTGGAAATACAGATGAAAGATTTATGTTATTCAAATATCTCTCTCCATGACCCCACTACGTCGGAACTTGCCATTTTAAATAAAATCAACTTAAACACTTGACTGTGCTGTAAACAAGAAACAAATTATAGAAAACAATAAAATTGCCCTTAAAGGTTCGTAGAATACTGTGAAAATATCCCTTCTACGGTCTTGTGATAATTCCTACATTGTCCAGTCTAAAGCCAGGACAAATAAATGCAAATACCCCATGATATAATGAGAAGCAGGTACTTGAAAATAGGACGTGTTAGGACAGTTCTGTGAAAAGGTGTTTTAATAACTATCTAATTGAAACGCATTGTTAAGGATATGTATTTCTGACCTCGTCATTCTTCGAAATGGTAATCTTCAGTGGCCTGCAAGATCATGCAATCTAATCCCCCCTCGATTTTTTCTGGTGGGGCTTTCTCAAAGACAAAGTCTATTCTAACAATCCGCAAACGATTAATAATCTGAAGCAAAACATGCATCAAGTTATTGATGAAATTGAATACCAGTTGTTATTGACAATTTTTACGCAAAGAATGACCATCTGTAAAAAGAGTCGAGGGGACATTTAGATAATATCATTTTTAAAACATAACTGTCATGTCTCTATTTAAAAAAATAAACAAGCATATTATATTCCTATAGCCGTTCGGTTACATTTAAAGAGGAAATCTTAAAGTACCTATTGGGACACACTTTAAATGTATTTAAAAATGATTAATATGACAATTAAGACAATTTTAGTCTTATTATTTTTATTAATAATAATATAATTATGTTACTATTAATAATAAATATTTTTTGTGGTTAAGTTAAAATGCATCAACCTAAACATCTCTATTAATAGCACATCCCTATTTTTAGTGACGTCATTACACTTTATTTAATTGGTGGAAAATAGTGTTACCAAATAAATCGCTATATATTTGTTTCATTCCACATTCGTAAGTTCATATGATTTTCCAGTAGTTTTTCTTGTTGTGTATGTTAAATGATGGGGTTTATCATTAATATGACGCTATTTGTTTTATTTGTACTGGAGCTGGTTACGAGTACTGAAGTACACCAGTAATCCTCTAAATAACAATGGCGATTCCGAAGTAGATTTGTGTTAGAATTTTATCGGGACAATATGTTGTCTTTTACATCGGTTTGCGGTTAGTTTGGTGTGAAGGTGTAGTGTAGTGAATTTGAGTCAAATGTAATGCATTTTGAATGCATATTTCCATATATTGATGATGGGACTGTTTGGGTTTGTACCAGTACGATAAGGAAGATATTTCAGGGATATATGGGTAAGTAATTATTGATTATTGTTGTTAATTCAGTGGATAATTTTTTGTCTAGAAGAAATATGTCATCAAAATTAATATTCGGTGCATGTATGTACTTTTATGGAAAAATATTAATAACTATAGTGTTTATTTGTCGACACGCCAACATCGGTTTAAGAATCCTTGCAATTTTTCGTCAGTTTTCGTTACATTCCTGATTTAAATATGGTTCAATATATAAAGTGAGTTTTCCCAACATTATTCCGGGGTTTTCAAAGTGGTTTATGGGAAATTTAGTTATATATGAAGCCTTCTTTCGTTGGCAGTGTAGATTTTACAACATGCCATCAAAAATATAATTTTTCGGGATTATTGATTGTATGAGAGTTTGTTGTGTTAACAAGCAGTAAATTAACAATTTGGAACTTGAAAAGAAAAATGTGCAAGATACTGTTGACCAATTCAACATATTCGTATTCCGTATTCCCGAGGGATGATCTGATTTGAATTTATTTTCCATATTTAGTGTTTTTCAATAATTTTTCCGGATTTTTGTGATAATGTAGTGAATTTTTGGATGATTTGTGTTGTGTGCTTTTTATGGAAGGGCAGATTTTACACGATTTCTCCAAATCTCGTATTTTTTTCTTATACTGAGCAAATTCATTATTAGTACAAATTTTAATGTTTTTATTAATCTTTGTTAAGTTTTTGTGCTTTTTAATGGGTTATTTTTCACGAATTTTTTTTTGTATTGGGTTTCCTTTTAAGGCGTATTCTCTTCATAAATTCATATGTCCATTTATTATATTTATTCCTATATTCACGGGATTATGTCAAATATGATTATTCCCTAATCGGCCACCAGAGGGCCGGCAGGGATCTTGCAGGTTTTAACCGCCATTTGTTAGTTGAACATCGCTTCTTATTAAAATTGATTTTGCAGTGATTTTTCTAAGTTATTTCGTGATGGTTTAGTGAATATTCGATTATTTGTGATTCTTACTCTCCCTGAAAGTGTGGACCCTATAGGATTGTATCAAAAACTCGCATCCCGTTGCATCTAAGTGTTAAAAAGTGTGACTGTCTTGAAAATGGATTTTCAAGTGTTTATCGGGTGAGTAAATTCATATTTGTAAAAGTGTTCGCTAATTTTTGACCATTTTGATTATTTGTGAAGCTTTTTTGCCTTGATAGTGTGTATTTCGGGAAATTCCAATAAAACTTTTATGTTTTCAAATAAAGGGGTACAAAATTTGTGGCTTTTTCAACAATACATTTTCTAGTGTTAATAGGAATGAATATGCAGTGCATTTTTGAGTTTTTTTTTAAATATTACTGGTGAAATTTGCCTGATTAAAAATTTTGACAGTTTTGAACAAAAGCCCACCAAAATTCTATCGATTTATTATTTTTCTCTAATCGTCCACCAGAGGGACGACAGTAATTTTGCAGTTTCTATCCGCCATTTGTCGCTTGAACATTGTTTTATATTCAAAGTGATTTTATAGCGGTTTTTCCTAATTATTACAAGACGGTTTTCTGAAAATTAAATTGCTTGTGATTCCTGCTTTCCCTGAAAGTGCGGATGTTTCGGGATTGCATAAAAAACTTGCCTATTTTTGTATATAACTTTTAAAGAATGTGACTGTGTTTTAAGTAGATTTTCAAATCTCTGTCAGGTGAGTAAAGGCCTATTTGTGAAAGTTTTAGCTAGTTTTTGATAATTTTGCTGATTTTTCCTGGTGAATATTCTATACATAGTTAATAATGGCCAGAAAATTAAAGCGTGCCAAAATCCGCTCCATTCGCTCGTCAATATACTTTTTAGGTGTTTTCTTGGCTTATTCGACACCGCATTTAAGACAAAAGAAACCCAGTTTATAAATCAATAATGAGTATATATGTTTTATTGCAAAAATATCCAAAAAAATTGCGTTTTTATTCCGAATATCAATTCCAAATTGGTTTATTAACCCTCCACCAGGGTGACTTCAGTTAATTTCATTTGTTTCTCAGCATTTATAATTTAAACGTTGCTCCACATGTACCGTGCTATTTTCAAACGTTTTTTCGTATTAAACAAAGCGAATTATTGAAAATTCGATTATTTGTGAAGCCTATTTTGCTTTGATAGTGTATATTTCGGGAGATTCTAATATAAACGTATTTTTTTGAATAAAGGGGAGGAACATTTGTGGCTTCTTCAAGAATACAGTTTCTAATGGTGATAGGAATGAATATGTTATTTTGTAATGTATGTTTTGAATATTAAATTTTTGTGTATTTTTAAATATTATTGGTGAAATTTCCCTGATCAAAATTTTGACCGTTGTGAACAAAAAGCCGCCAAAATTTTATCGATTTTTTCTTTTTCTCTAAACGTCCACCAGAGGGACGACAGTAATTTTGCAGTTTCTAACCGCCATTTGTACTTTGAACATCGTTTCATATTCAAAGTGATTTTCTAGTGGTTTTTTCAAATTATTTCAAGGCGATTTCGTAGCAATTAATTTGCGTGTGATTCCTGCTTTTCCCGAAAGTGCGGATTTTACGGGATTGCATAAAAAACTTTTCTTGTATATAACTCTTACAGAATGTGATTGTGTTTTATGTAGTTCTCAAGTATATATCAGGTGAGTAAATACTTATTTGTGAAAGTTTTCCCTAATTTTTGACAATTTTGCTTGCTTTTTCTGGTGAATACTCCATAAATAATTTTTAACGGCCAGAAAATTATAGCGCGCCAAAAGCCACTCGATTGACTCGTCAATATACTTTGTCGGTGTTTCTTGGCTTGTTCGGCCTCGCATTTAAGACAAAAGAAGCCCCTTTTATGAATTAATAATAAACATGTATGTTTTATTCCAAAAAATATTAAGAAACCTCCTTTTTTATTCCAAATCTCAATTCCAAATTGGTTTATTATCTCTCCACCATATTGACTTCAGTTAATTTCATTTATTTCACAGCATTTATGTTTTAAACCTTGCCCCACGTGTAACGTACTATTTTCCAAAGTTTTTTCGTGTTAAACAAAGCGATTTAGTGAAAATTCAATTATTTGCGAAGCCTTTTTGCCTTGATCGTGTGTATTTCGGGAGATTCCAATAAAACCTTGTATTTTTTCGAATAAAGGGGTAGAAAATTTGTGGCTTTTTCAAGAATACATTTTCTATTGGAATGAATGTACATTAAGTTTTTGGGTATTTTTAAATATTATTGATGAAATTTGCCTGATTAAAAATTTTGACCGTTATGAAAAAAAGCCCGCCAAATTTCTATCGATTGACTGCTTTTCTCTAGACATCCACCAGAGGGTCGACAGTAATTTTGCAGTTTCTAACCGCCATTTGTACTTCGCACATCGTTTCATATTCAAACTGATTTTCTAGTGGTTTTTCCTAATTATTTCTAAGAGGTTTGTGAAAATTCAATTGCTTGTAATTCCTGCTTTCTCTGAAAGTGTGGATTTTACGGGATTGCATAAAAATTTGTCCTTTTCTGTATATAACTGTTAGAGAATGTGACTGCGTTTTAAGTAGATTTTCAGGTTCTATCAGGTGAGTAAATGCTTATTTGTAAAAGTATTACAAATTTCTTTTGGGTTTTCAATAATTTTGATGGGTTTTTGGTGGATATTTCTTATAAAGCTTACAAGACTAAAAAAAAACGCGCCAAATGCGCTGATCGATACAATGGATGGAATCAATCTTTTTGATGCTTTCTCTACCTGTTTTGTCTCCCTAATGAATTTCCTTGCAAATCAACGGAAATCTCTATAAATTAATAGTATATATTTCAATGTAAAATTATATATTTCAATATATTATATATTATATATTTCAATGTAAAATATAACTAATTCTCCCAATTAGTCCAAATGTTACTGCAGAAATAGTTACTTAATCCTCCGCCAGATGGACAATAATCCTGTTTTTTAACTGTTTGCAGGCATGTCTGATTTGAAACCACCTCCATATTGATTTTTTTAATAATTTTTCCGGTTTGTTGAAAGCACTTGAAAATTCGATCATTTATAGAACCTTTTTAAAAACAACTGTTATTTTTTCGAATATACGGCAAGCCTAAGGATTTATATTAGACATTTTCAAAGTAAATTTTCCAGTATTAGGAAAAATGGGTATACTTAATAGCTACTACATTTTTCTCTATTTTAACGTTTTATTGATGAAAATTATATATTTATGTGAAAATGATATAAATAATTAACTTAATTTAAACACTTATGATACATATCTTGTGACTTTCAGGGATATTTGGAGCCCCATGCAGTGAGGTGTAGGCAATTCCCAAAAATTATGTGAGAAGTCAAAGAATATCTTCATTGGCTTTGTAAGGTGAGCAGTTCTATATGTATATCATATTCTATATAATTCATAATTATTGTTATTTCTGTAAAACAATATTGTGTATTTGTTAACTGATTCTAAATAAATTTTCCTTAGGTTTGACCCGGAAATGTAGTCGAAAGAACCATTTGACTTGTTTTCCAGAGTCCCCGTATGCAGCCATACACTGAAGCCACAATCTGGTGAGTGTTTTTTAACAATTTTTTAAAATATGCATCTATTTCAGTGTATTTGTGCAAAATTGATGTGCTGGAGTTGTAAATGTGTCTTAACTTAATTTAAAGACTTATATCTATATCTTGTGACTTTCAGTGATATTTGGAACCTCAAGACGTGATGTTTGATGGCAATTCCCAAAATTCGAGCATGAATACCAAAGAATATCTTCACTGACTTTGTGAGGTAAGCAGTTATATATATGTTTCTCATATCACACATCTTTGTGAGCCTTCTCCATGCTTTCCTTCTCTAGTCGTTGTCTTCCAGTCCTTTATCCCCTTCTCTTTCAGATCTTCTATGACAACCCCTCTTCATCGCTTTCCTGGTTTTCCTTGCTTTCTTCCACTTTGTTATCTTCCCCATACAATCTTCCTCCCTTTCTCCACAATCTCCCTACGTGGCTCAGCCACTGTAGTCTTCTCAATTTCGCTATCTATTTATCACTAAACCTTTGAAAATATTATAAATTTCCTCATTCGTTCTCCTCATTACAAGCTCATATATCGACTTTCTTTCCTCTTACTATCCTTCGGATTATATTACTTTCCCATCTTGTTGCTCTTCTTCTTGTTCCCAACAGTTGCTCTTCTTTCTTGTTTAAAATAATGCAGTTGGTCTCAATACTATTTTATATAATCTTAATTTGGTATTTCTGGATATGAATTTCGATCTTATTAGGTGGTCCAAGCCTCCTACGCATCTGTTAGCTGTGATCAATCTTAGGTCTATCTTCTACACGCTTGTTTGTTAACCTTGCTCCAAAATAGACAAATTATTCCACGCTTATGTAAAATTATTCTTTCTAGTTCTGCATCAACGTCTTGACGTACGTTTTGCTAACCATATTAGCATCATCAGGAGATGATTTCATCTTCTGATGATGTCAACATGGTTTTGTCAACATATCGAGTTTCCTCCATGGTTTCTTCAATTTGATTCCTAATGCTTTTGTAAAATATTCTAGCCAATATCTTCGCTGGTATATTTCATATCGTTGCCCTCTGTAATGTTCGCATTTTCTTTTATCTCCTCCTTAAATCATTATCATTTCTGTAAAACAATATTGTTTATTTGTTAATCCAAATATTACCGAAAGTCACAAGATATAGATAATAAGTTTTTGAATGAGTTAAGCCACATTTACAAATGCAGCACATCAATTTTGCACAAATACAGTCAAAGAAATTCATACAATAATGTGAAAAAACACTCACCAGATTTGGAATCAATGTATGGCCTTATACGAGGACTCTGGAAAACAACTGGTTCCAGGAGTGCCAAGAAGTGGGGGAGTGTGTAGTGCCAATTCCCAAAATTCGATCGTAAGCAGATCAAAGAATGTCTTCGTTGGATTTGTGAGGTAAGCAGTTCTTTGTTTTTCATATTTTATATAATTTATAATTATTATCTTTTCTGCAAAACAATATTGTGAATTTGTTAACTAATTTTAAATCAATTTTCCTTAGGTTTGACACGGAAGTCTATTTGAAAGGGGTAGTTGACATGTTTTCCAGAGTCCTCGTATGCATCCATACAGTGATCCCAAATCTGGTGAGTGTTTTTTCACATTATTATATGATTATTTCTTTTACTGTATTTGTCCAAAATGGATATGCTACAGTTATAATTGTGGCTTAACTTAATTCAAAAACTTATTAGCTGTATCTTGTGACTTTCAGTGCTAAGAAGTGGGGGAGTTTGTTGTGCCAATTCCCAAAATTCGAGCTTGAACAATACCAAAGAATGTCTTCGATGGATTTATAAGGTAAGCAGTTTTTTATATGTTTTTCATATTCTATATAATTATTAATTATTATATAGATACATTATATAGATACAGCCATATTACAGGCTTTTAGAGCTGCAGCTTTGTGATTCTTCTCATGTTTCTAGTCATTGCCTTCTAGTTCTTTATCCAGATCTCTTTCACATCTTTCATGACAGCGCCTCTCCATCGCTTCTTTAGTCTTCCTTGCTTTCTCTCACTTTGTTGTCTTTCCTATGCAATCTTTCTCACGACTCTGCACACAATCTTTCTGCACATTCTCCCTATGTGGACAAACCACTACAGTCTTCTCGATTTCACTATCCTTTAAAAATATAAATTTTGTCATTCGTTCTTCTCATATACAAGTCATCGAATTTCTTTCTTCCTATTATCCTTCGAATTATTTTATATTCCCATCTTAATAGTTTCTCTTCTTTGTTTTTTAGTGTCTATATTTCACATATGAGTTTCGATCTTATTAAGTGGTTCAAGGTTCCTACGAATCTGTTAGCTTTGATTAATCTTAGGCCTATCTTCTTCTTTTCTAACACTTGTTTGTTATCGTCACTCCTAAATAAACGGATCCTTCCATGCTTTCGAAAGTCATTCTTCCTAGTTCTGTATCAACTTCTGCGTTCGGGACCTTGTGTACCTTCCTTGTGTACGTTCTACTATCATTAGTTTGTCTTTCTTTTGATTGATTTTTAAACCAAAGTTGCATGCTGCCTCCACTAACCTTGTTACTTCTTTCAATTCTTTCTTACTCATCGTAGTTAATGTCATAATCATTTCTAAAACCATGTTGAGTAATAGTATCCAGAGCGGATCCCCTTGGCTCTTTTTGCATCTACCTTGTAATAAGCTGTTCTTACCTCCACTGTCATGCTCATTAATCTTACTATTTAAGAGGGTACTTTCAGATCATTTTGGATCTCTTTACTAAATCATAGGCATTACTAAAATCTAAACAGTAGCACTGCTGGGATTTTATACTTGTAACACGTTGTTAGTGTTTCTTTCATGATAAAGACTTGGTCTGTGGTTCCTCTATCCCTTCCTAAAACCTGCTTGGTTTTCCCCTATCTGTAAATCAATTATTCCTTCTATCTTATAACAAATATCCAACAAAGAAATTCTTCTATAATTATTATAATCTGTGTGATCTCCGTTTTTTAAAATAGTTATAAGGCTGGCATACTTCTCTCCAGATTGTAATGATTAGTTAGTTTTTGCGTTAGCTCATCTGAAAATTTTGTTTTCTGCCGCTATTCTATTCCTCCCTAAATTCTGACTTATTATTTTTAAGTCGTTCTATGACCTCTTCTACTTCTTTTGTAGATTCTGCTATTTGAGTGTTTTCTTTCGTATCTATTACCAGTTCTCCGTTTTCCTCTTCAGTATCTTCATCTATAAAATATTCTTTCCATCTTTTCGTCCTTTCCTCACCTCCTATCAAATTGCTTCTAACTCTTTTTTGCTTAATAATTTTCTTAGGTCTTGCTACCTGTTCCATATAAGCTTGTCTATCCTCTTCTGCTTTGGTCTAAAGTGTCTTTATTTTTAGTTTATTTCTTATTTCATCAAGGTCTTCTTCATCGTACCAATTCTCGATCTGTTGTTTTTTTTATGGATGTGACTCTTTTTGTTCCTTTTTAAATAACGGTTTCCATTCTTTTACAATACTTTTCCAAACAAAAAAAAAAGAAAGTAAACAAGAAGAAGAACTTCCTGTTCACTGTCTTTAAAACATTAGACTAAGTCTTTTTCATATCTCATTTGAATCTCTATCTTTTATAGTTCCTCCATGTCACCATTTTTTTTTCATCGGTCTGTTTTTCTTCATCAATTTCTACATTTATTTTTACAAGAAGTGGCCTGAGTTTGCGTCGGTGCCTCTTTGTGATTTTACTTTTTTTATTTCTATATGGTGTTGTTTTTCTGTAAGACAATATTTTGTATTTGTTAACTAATCCTAGATACATTTTTGTTAGGTTTGGCCCGGAAGTGGATATGAAGGAACCAGCTGACTTGTTCTTCAAAGTCCTCGTATGCAGCCATGCATCCCAGATCTGGTGAGTGTTTCACAACATCACAATTACAATCTCTTTTTTTTGTACAAAATTGATGTGTTGAGAGTTGTTAACATAACTTAAAGGTAAACCTCAAAGAGATTTACCACAAAACAACTTCGCTTGTTTTATCTTCTCGACGCACGTTTCGCTAACCTTGTTAGCATCATCAGATGATTCAATCTAATTCGAAAATTAAACTGTTGTCTATTTATATGGAAATTATTAGGCCCTATTAAACTTCTTTGCAATCTGTTTTTTTTTCTTTCCAGACTCTGTTAAACATATCCAGAAGCACCTGCAGTCCGTCTTCTCGCATGTTCTTCACTATTTCTGCTGTGATTTTGCCCATCCCAGGTGCTTTTCCATTCTTTAACTTTTTTATCGCTTCCGTCGGTTCTTCCATTTTTATCTGCTCTTCTTCCATTTCTTGTCTGCCTTCTTAGTTCTCTGCTGTTTCGTCTATAATACTCTGTATATCCGTTTCGTGTCTTTCCTGAAGCAACTCTTGGAAATGTTCCTTCCGTCGCTTCATAACCTCTATTTCGTTTTTAGTGTTCTCTTTCTCCTCATTTTTAATCACTAAGGTATTCACATTTTTTTCTTCCTTGTTCCCTTTAGCACATTAAAGAATAATTTCTGGTTAACACATCTATCCATACCACCATATACTGTGTGCCTCTAGCTTCTTCTTCTGAGATATTTCGATAGCTGATTCTGATGATGTCAACATGGTTTTGTCAACATATCGATTTTCCTCCATGGTTTCTTCAATTTGATTCCTAATGCTTTTGTAAAATATTCTAGCCAATATCTTCGCTGGTATATTCCATATCGTTGCCCTCTGTAATGTTCGCATTTTCTTTTATCTCCTCCTTAAATCATTATCATTTCTGTAAAACAATATTGTTTATTTGTTAATCCAAATATTACCGAAAGTCACAAGATATAGATAATAAGTTTTTGAATGAGTTAAGCCACATTTACAAATGCAGCACATCAATTTTGCACAAATACAGTCAAAGAAATTCATACAATAATGTGAAAAAACACTCACCAGATTTGGAATCAATGTATGGCCTTATACGAGGACTCTGGAAAACAACTGGTTCCAGGAGTGCCAAGAAGTGGGGGAGTGTGTAGTGCCAATTCCCAAAATTCGATCGTAAGCAGATCAAAGAATGTCTTCGTTGGATTTGTGAGGTAAGCAGTTCTTTGTTTTTCATATTTTATATAATTTATAATTATTATCTTTTCTGCAAAACAATATTGTGAATTTGTTAACTAATTTTAAATCAATTTTCCTTAGGTTTGACACGGAAGTCTATTTGAAAGGGGTAGTTGACATGTTTTCCAGAGTCCTCGTATGCATCCATACAGTGATCCCAAATCTGGTGAGTGTTTTTTCACATTATTATATGATTATTTCTTTTACTGTATTTGTCCAAAATGGATATGCTACAGTTATAATTGTGGCTTAACTTAATTCAAAAACTTATTAGCTGTATCTTGTGACTTTCAGTGCTAAGAAGTGGGGGAGTTTGTTGTGCCAATTCCCAAAATTCGAGCTTGAACAATACCAAAGAATGTCTTCGATGGATTTATAAGGTAAGCAGTTTTTTATATGTTTTTCATATTCTATATAATCATTAATTATTATATAGATAGATACAGTCATATTACAGGCTTTTAGAGCTGCAGCTTTGTGATTCTTCTCATGTTTCTAGTCATTACCTTCTAGTTCTTTATCCAGATCTCTTTCACATCTTTCATGACAGCCCCTCTCCATCGCTTCTTTAGTCTTCCTTGCTTTCTCTCACTTTGTTGTCTTTCCTATGCAATCTTTCTCACGACTCTATTTTCTGCACATTCTCCCTATGTGGACAAACCAGTACAGTCTTCTCGATTTCACTATCCTTTAAAAATATAAATTTCGTCATTCGTTCTTCTCATATACAAGTCATCGAATTTCTTTCTTCCTATTATCCTTCGAATTATTTTATATTCCCATCTTAATAGTTTCTCTTCTTTGTTTTTTAGTGTCTATATTTCACATATGAGTTTCGATCTTATTAAGTGGTTCAAGGTTCCTACGAATCTGTTAGCTTTGATTAATCTTAGGCATATCTTCTTCTTTTCTAACACTTGTTTGTTATCGTCACTCCTAAATAAACGGATCCTTCCATGCTTTCGAAAGTCATTCTTCCTAGTTCTGTATCAACTTCTGCGTTCGGGACCTTGTGTACCTTCCTTGTGTACGTTCTACTATCATTAGTTTGTCTTTCTTTTGATTGATTTTTAAACCAAAGTTGCATGCTGCCTCCACTAACCTTGTTACTTCTTTCAATTCTTTCTTACTCATCGTAGTTAATGTCATAATCATTTCTAAAACCATGTTGAGTAATAGTATCCAGAGCGGATCCCCTTGGCTCTTTTTGCATCTACCTTGTAATAAGCTGTTCTTACCTCCACTGTCATGCTCATTAATCTTACTATTTAAGAGGGTACTTTCAGATCATTTTGGATCTCTTTACTAAATCATAGGCATTACTAAAATCTAAACAGTAGCACTGCTGGGATTTTATACTTGTAACACGTTGTTAGTGTTTCTTTCATGATAAAGACTTGATCTGTGGTTCCTCTATCCCTTCCTAAAACCTGCTTGGTTTTCCCCTATCTGTAAATCAATTATTCCTTCTATCTTATAACAAATATCCAACAAAGAAATTCTTCTATAATTATTATAATCTGTGTGATCTCCGTTTTTTAAAATAGTTATAAGGCTGGCATACTTCTCTCCAGATTGTAATGATTAGTTAGTTTTTGCGTTAGCTCATCTGAAAATTTTGTTTTCTGCCGCTATTCTATTCCTCCCTAAATTCTGACTTATTATTTTTAAGTCGTTCTATGACCTCTTCTACTTCTTTTGTAGATTCTGCTATTTGAGTGTTTTCTTTCGTATCTATTACCAGTTCTCCGTTTTCCTCTTCAGTATCTTCATCTATAAAATATTCTTTCCATCTTTTCGTCCTTTCCTCACCTCCTATCAAATTGCTTCTAACTCTTTTTTGCTTAATAATTTTCTTAGGTCTTGCTACCTGTTCCATATAAGCTTGTCTATCCTCTTCTGCTTTGGTCTAAAGTGTCTTTATTTTTAGTTTATTTCTTATTTCATCAAGGCCTTCTTCATCGTACCAATTCTCGATCTGTTGTTTTTTTTATGGATGTGACTCTTTTTGTTCCTTTTTAAATAACGGTTTCCATTCTTTTACAATACTTTTCCAAACAAAAAAAAAAGAAAGTAAACAAGAAGGAGAACTTCCTGTTCACTGTCTTTAAAACATTAGACTAAGTCTTTTTTATATCTCATTTGAATCTCTATCTTTTATAGTTCCTCCATGTCACCATTTTTTTTTCATCGGTCTGTTTTTCTTCATCAATTTCTACATTTATTTTTACAAGAAGTGGCCTGAGTTTGCGTCGGTGCCTCTTTGTGATTT
>JARFXV010000723.1:1527500-1698075 GCA_031761425.1 Cosmopolites sordidus | reverse complement strand
AACACGTTTTCCATACATTTGTTGGAAAAATATTCTTAAGTATTCTTAATTAAGTCTAACCCAAAATTTGATAGCTCATCGTTACAAATTCGGTTCACGAAAGGAATTGCAATGGATCACGAAGTGACTCTACGGAGTACGGAGCACGCAAGACGCATTGGGTGGTTGTCTGCCCTCCAAATAGAAAGCCAACTGTGTTACGTTTTAACTGCACTGGAAGAGTAGCGAACAGACAAATACCATTCATAAAATAATAAAAGAAATGATTCATCATACAGATACTACGTTGAAAGTCCTAATGGGTGTTACACGGTTACACCGGAATCAATACGAGAATTATATACAGTATATAGTGCCTTTCAAGAAATGGAAGCATTATCATGGCGAAATTTTCTACATGTTATATATTTCATACTATACCAGTTATATATTCATACCAAAGGTTCCAATATATGAAATGATGAACTGGTTATTCACAGTCTTTATTTCTATAATCTTTATTTAATAAAAATGTCTAAACAGCCCACGTTAAATTACAGTAAAAATGCAGCTATCAGCCCGATGATGTCACCTTATCAAGTATGCACCCCCGTATTGCCCCTGCCAACCCTTGTACAAGACCAATCTACCCCATCTAACGAGTCCACGGTCAATTTGGCCACAGTTTTTCGTGTTTCCGTGATGTATCGAGCTAATCTCGTCTCTCCCCGTTGCTCCACGTTGCACCACCACCCCCGTCATGTCGGTTTATCGTCACGGTCTCGTTTGAGCGCTTTGTTTCCGACCTTTTTCAAGCTTTCCTTTGCAATTTTACATCGGTAAAAATCTCAATTGTTCGCAAATTATGTCGCACAATGTCTCACGTTGATTAAAAAGTGTTATTTTTCTTTATTTTACAGGATGGCGAGAATCGCTGTTGTCTCTCCCGAAGAAACTCCTTTCTGGGACTTCCCTGGTACACTACAATTCAAGTTCGGTCGGAAAAGAGGTAAGTTATATAAATTATCAAATAAATTCAATATAATTACTATTACAAAATGGTATCCACCATAGAGCAAGTGGTGATAGTAGAAATCAAAATAAGAAGATGTGGCCACTAAAAGTGTGTTGGGCAAATCTTAATTATTAAAACTATACAGGGTGTTGAAAATAAAAGTAAATTTTCGAAAAAATTGAGAATTTAAAAACGGTCGAAAATATCAAGTTCAAAATCGGGGTAGTTGGGTTTTCAAGGATGACAAATCCGAATTTGGTTCTCGTTTGAGCCTAATTCCTAGAGGGCTTTTGCTACCTAGTTTGTGAGGTTTTTTTACTCTATAATGCTGGGAATATATTGACTTCAAAATATAGAAGAGTGATAATTTCCACGTAAAAAAGATACCCTTGGTCAATATCGATATATCATGCCGTTTGTGACATATTCGTGTTCGAATATTCCATTACACATCTTGTCGATAGCTGAAAAATCTGCGATTCACAAAATGGGCCTTGAATATTAGGAAAAAAAACATTATGATGTCAAAAATACAACAGACTTTATTTAAAATAACAATTTTTTTGAAATTTACTTCAATATTATCAATAAAGCCGTTCCAAATGTTAAGGGAAAATTCGTGCTGGAAATGTCGCTCTCTTGGTAAGTGTGGATTTTCCAGGGGATTATTATGATTCTTTCGCCATTTAAAAATTCCGAGTATGGTAAAAGTTGCCTCATGGGTATAAAATATCTTCTTCGGGAATATGGGGTCTTCAATTTTTTACGTAGTAGATTTTACTTCTGTCGTCTAGCCGGCAAATCTTGTGGCAATAAATTTTGAGCAGGCGAAAAATAGCAGTGAAACATTTTTTTTTATGGAGAACTCTTAAAACGGTAGATTTGCTAATTTATGCAGATACTTCCAAACGCCTATTGCTTAAAAAATTATTGATTGATTGTCCGTTACTTTTTAATAGTTCATTGTTTAAAAAGGAATAAAACGATTTTTACTTTGTTATCTATCACTTTTATATAAAAGAGATAGATAACAAAGTAAAAAATTGTTTTATACTTATTGCTTAGTTCAGAATTTTCTGCGATACTAACCAAAATGTTAGCAACCTCTTCTTGTTCTACCGTTATTCGGTATTCGGTTATTCGGTCCTCCACGAGGATTATTGTAATAAAACGAACCTGTTTCGCCTAACTGATTGAAAATTCTTTGAAAAATTTGTCAATCTGAGACGATTATGATTGAGTAGAGCTCTTCATACCTTCTAACTGCAGCGCTGCTATTGTAATTTACTTGTGCATAAACGCAAATTATTTCATACCAACTCAAAATTGGAGAAACTTGTTTCCACCTACGTTTAATAGGAGAGATAAAAAGCAATAACAGTTGTCATCGAGGCTAATCATTTGTACACAACATTCAAGGCACACTTTGTGAATTGCATATTTTTCAGCCATCGACAAAATTTGCAATGGAGTATTCGAACACAAATATCTCGCAAACGGCGCGAGATATCGATATTGACGAAGGGTACGTTTTTTACGTGAAAATTATGACTCCTCTCTATTTTCTAGTCAAAATATTCCCAGCTTTATGAAGTAAAAAAATATGAGCGAGTTAATTCCTAGCAAAATAGGTAGCAAGCGCCCTCTAAGAACTAGGCTCAAGCTAGTACCAAATTCGGATTTGTCGCCTTTGAAAACCCAACTACCCCGATTTAGAACCTGATATCTTCAACTATTTATAAATTATATCAATTTTTCGAAAATTTAGTTTCACTTTCAACACTCTGTATCTTTTTAATAACAAACATTTGTTAACACATTTATTGACTAAATTCTCTTATTTTGATCTCTACTATCATCAGCTGCTCTAAGGCGGATAAGTTACGGGACACCCTGTATATATTTATCATTGAATCTATCGCGATTCACCAACTAAATGAAGCAGACCAACACAACTTACATGTATTGAAAATATGTACGAATTATACACAATAATTGTTACACCTACAACAATTAAGATAAAAAAGACGCCAACTATGGGAGTGTTCATGAGATTCAAATTATGAATTTTTGAAGCAAAGCGATCTTAAATTTTGGGAAATTATACCATTTCCTAGGTAGGCATCTTCTTTTATTCCCATTTTTCCCTCTATAGTACTATTTTATCATTTAACATAGCTTTGGTTTTACAAGGTGTGTAAATAAAGGAATGAGAATGATGCCATAGCATTCGATTTAGTAACACTGTTGGCTTTCAGTTTGGAAGAGAGGCTGGCGAACATTGATGTATCTTCATTATGAGTTTGAACTCACTAAAGTCACTTGGTGGTCAGTAGCAATTGTTAAGTTAAGTAGTTGTCATTCTTAAAAGGCCAAGACTCGATTGAAGATGATCCTTGCAGCCGAAGGCGTTCAACTGAAAGAAGTGATAAAAACGTTCACAGAATCCAGGATGTGCGTTCTGGTCGACGGTAGATGGTCCGAATGGTATGAGAACAATCGAATTTCACTCACACAACCATTCGTCAGATTTTAACCAATGAATTGGGAATTTGGATCCCTTTAATACCGACTTCATGTACAGAAAAGTGCTTGTTGATATCCAAATTATGTTTCTTAAAATGATTGGCGTTACAGTTACCTTTACAAGCATTTACATAAATCAGCCAAAGCTGACAGAGTCGACAGCTTTAGCCCTCTGCTGAATATATTAATCTCAGAGTAAATTTCGACTTAATGCAGAAAAATGTTAAAAGAAGCTCAGAAACACTTATTCAAATAGTACATAGTACCTATAATAGAGTAAAAGAAAAGTTTTAGATAGCAGAACAGAAGAATATAAGAATTGTTTGCCTTGAAGAAAGGTATAAGAGTGTAGCGTTAGTTTTCTGCTGAATATATTAATCTCGTTCAGTGGCGAGAGTCTCGAAAGTCTCTAAAATGAGTCTCTCATTTTAGCGGCGTTTGATACAATAGAGAGAGAGAGAAAAAGCGAGAGAGAGAGAGATTCCTAAAAAATAGAACTGCTTTAAAGAAATCAAAATCTGGGCAACACCAATTCAAATAGTATATAGTACCTACAGTAGAGTACAAGCAAAGTTTCACATAGTAGAAGAGAAAAAGTAGTAGTAGAGAAAGAGTAGCCTAGCACTCTACTGTTCATAAATGAATAAACTAACTAAAAGTAGTAGGAAAAAACGCAAAAGCAATTATAACATATTAATAGTTAGAACCACAACTGTCGCCTATATAGATGTTGATTACAGAGTTGCCATTTATGTATCCGGAATAATAAATAACAACAAAGATTTATCATTGAAAATTATTTTATTGTTTTTCAAAATATTTTTCGCGATGATCGATACAATTTGGTATACGTTTGAACCAATTTTCATAGCACTTTTCCCATTCCGATTGTGGTATCTCCAAAACATGCATTTTGAACGTATCAACCGCTTCTTCTGGAGTCGAAAATCGTTGACCACATAGTTTATTCTTCACACGTCATCAATTCATCAATTCGATGTTTGGCCGGTCAAATAGTGAGTTGTTCGGTCCGATGTGTCAGAGCTCGCGTTGTCATGGTGAAGAATAATCCTCCGTCGCTGGTTGGTTGTTTCTTGTTTCTTCAAAGACAAACAAATCATTGTGAACCATTTAGAATTGAAGCTCTACGATTATCTAGTGGCAAAAAAAAACCGGCGACAATTTGCTTCGAAGTGCTTTTTCCACGAACAACTTTTGCTGAGTTTGGCTCATTTTGAAAGACAGTCGACTATTGTCGGGCTGTACTTTCGGGCTCATACGCAGAGATCCAAGATTCGTCGCCTGTGTAGATTTTATACATAGATTTTGACACACTACGATTTTATTTTCTGACTATTTATTTGCACCAATCGACACCAGCCATTTTTTGAGCGATTGTCAAATTATGCGGAATCCTATACGCAACATCTTATTAAATGTTCATGTAAAAACTAGTGTATGCTTGTCATACTGATGCCCAGGGGTACCTCAATCTCACGTATGCCACATGATGGTCCTGCTTTATCAGTTCGCGCATAGTAGCGATGTTTTCTGGCACAACAACGATTTTGGATGTTCGTGAGCGAACGGCGGCCACGATTGAATTCGGTAAATCAGGGATATACAGTTGTTTTAGATGGTGCTTCATCACCTTGATACACTGTTGTTGAGATAATCCACGCCGACAGTCCTTGTAAATCATCTCACGAAAACTGTTGCCAGTTAATTCCATTTTTTGACTGAAATGAAATTTTCAATTTACTAAACAACACAAATGGCGTCCGTATAACAAAACGTTCTGAGTACGTTTACAGCCAACAATGTCAAACTTTAAGATATATATGTCAGATGGCGTCTAGCAACACCATTGTTGCCAATTCCGGATATATAAATGACAACCCCGGTATTATTCTAATAGCTAATCCATAAAAGAAGGTACACGAATTAAAGTGAAATGAGAGACATGTTCAGTGAGGAAATTGAACTTGAACGTAAATAGACATAACCGGAATATAATTGATAATAACTGAACATAACCAGACTTATATATGCGCTAAATATAGAACTAGCGAAAAAAGAATTGAAGCAAGGAAACTATATTGCCCAATATTGGGCAATAGAGAAGGAACACGTTGAAAAGATATATGTAATGGATGTCAAACAGCTAAGGCGAATAATAGGGAAGGCAGAATTAAGTATATCTTTTCATGGTGAATTGTCACAATATGTCTAACACAGCTGATTATGAGCGAGATTTACATTTCAAACAGTGTTGCCGCCATTAGATTTCAAAGTTCTCACACTCTTCTTAGAAAACTCGTTAATTATAATTGTAGATACTAGAACTATAAATTATAAAAACAGATTATTACCTATCAATATAGCATATATATCTTCACTCATAGAAAAACACACTATGTATTCGATGGGTAATAAAGACCCCACGAAATTTGAACTTGTAAGGATATCCAAAATTGGGGAACAGTAAAAACGTTTCGTGCAAAGGTTTCATATCATACTAATGAATATATTAGAAAATCGATTTATTAATTGTTATTGTTAAAATCAAGATTGTAAACGTTAAACATATTAAAAGGGATATTTTAATATTTCAAAATTTCACAAATTTTCTAAAATACAAGATGCGTCTCGCGGAAAATAGGACTGTTAAAAAAAACGCAAAAATGTTTTGTTTTTGCCCAAAAATCATTATATTTATTTAAAATAGTCTCCTTGCGCGACAATACAATACGATACAGTACGATCAATTAGGTTGACGAATGAATTGTTGAGCTCAGCCAAAAATATCTCTTTCTGGATGACGGTCGAGGCCTTTTCAATGGCTTCAATGTTAACATAACGTTTTCCTTTTATAGGCAAATAAAGTTTTTCGAAGAGGTAGAAATTGCAGAGAGCTAAATCATGCGAGTACGGTGAATGATTGATGGTTAAAATGACAGTCAAAAAATCAGTAATGAGCGTCTAGCGATGAGACGGCGCATTATCGTGTAACAAGTGCCAGCTGCCTTGTTGACGGTATTGTGGCCGCACACGACGAAAATTCGACAACCGACTTTTCATATTATCCAAATAAAATAGAGTATTGGTTGTTTGACCCGATGGAACAAACTCCTTGTGCACAATTCTCTCCGAATTGTAGAAACAAATCAACATTTTTTTTGGCTCGCTCGCTCGGTTACATCCCTCCGGCATTTTGACGCTTGGTTTGTCAATCATATTGGAAACCTACGTCTCATCACCACTAACGATGATGTACTTAAAGTTTTCGTCCTTTTTCGATTCTTTAATCAAGTTTTTGCAATGTTGGGTTCGGAGCAATTTTTGGTCGTCAGTCAATTTGTATGGAACAAAGCCTGCACAAACCTTGTGAAATCCCAAATGATCAGTGGAAATTAGAGGAATTGAATCTTTGAATATATTCAATTCCATTTCTATGTATCCCAACGAAGATTTTGGCTAATTGTTTATAAATTGAAGCACAATTTCAATGTTACTTTGAGTAACCACGAAATTTTTCGGATCAGGATATTCGTCGTCCTTTATGTCCTCACGAGTTTCTTTAAATCGTTTAAACTACTCGTAGACTCTGCCTCGGGATAAACAATCCTCACCATATACTTGTTTGATTAATTGAAACCTTTCGGTGAATGTTTTACCAGGTTTAAAACAAAACTTAATATTCGTTCTTTGTTCGATGTTCATTTTTCGACCGATGGTATAAACATATTGACACTTTAAGCGCGATAACTTGGTTTCTAATGATCTGAATGCCCTGAAATTTTGTCAAAACGCCAAAAGACTTTGCCACTAGAAATAGTTAATTTAAAAAAGTTCTGTTCTTCGTGAGACTTGCCTTGTATGTGAAGTTTTATTTAGGAAAATATTAACATCAAATAAAATATATGAATATTTTCAATAAAATAATTTGAATATCATCAATAAAATTGCATGAAACAAAATTAACAGCATTGGACAATATAAAAGAAAAACGTTAGAAAAATATATACAATGGAAATCAGACACCTTAGACGAATAATAGGGAAGGCAGAATTCCTAATACAATATTCAGGGAAAAGGGAGCAACACAGACAGGGCACAGTTAAATCAGTTTAACCATATGAATATAATAATAATTAGCCCCAAATGGACTACAAAAAAACAAGAAAAAGAGAAGAGGTAAATGAAACAAAACATGAATACAATAAATACAAGATGCCGGAGAAAAACGAAATGAAATTTTAAAGACGATGAGGACAATGACATTACATAGATAAAATGCGTGGATATAATGGGTTGCTCCATAAGCTCCCGCCGTTTTTATTATTCGTTTGTTTTCCTCCATTTTTATTTTAGTTGGTCAAGTGTATATTCGAAAGACCATTTCATTCTCTAGAAAAACTATAATTTTTCTAAAAAACGAAATTTTAATTAACTTTCAGGCTTTTGAAATGGAAGTTCCAGACGGCAAAAACTTTAACTTAGACACTGGTTATATTTCAACATCTTCAATCTATATGATTTACTCAAAACTCGAAACTTGGATCGAAGGAAAGTCGCAAAAATTAACATAAAAAATCGCCGCAACAAAGGTGCTCAAAATCTAGCCCTACACCAGGCTACAAGCAACTATGGTTGTACAGGATCATCACGTGAGATAGGAAATGGTGTCTCTACGTCAATATGAGGCAAAGGAAGAAGTGAATTGCGGCAGGAGATGTGTCAAAGCCGAAATCGACCTCCGACAAAGCCAACTTACGACTTTATACAGCAAACATCGTCAAGGAGGCCCAGAATGATCTCGAAAGGGAAGTTTTTTAAACACTTTCACTTGTTGTCTAACCAAATAAGAGGCGTAACCTTCGCTAACGATTAGGACCTCAAAAATTGGCTTAAGTTCTTCGAGTACAGGCTCAGTGATTTTTGTCTTAACGGCATCAATAGTTTGATCGAGACGTGGGAACAAGTCATGAACAATGACGGAGAATACATCATTGATAATTTGTTGTTATAATTGTTGTTTTTTCAGTCACAGTTTATATTAAAAAACGGCGGGAACTTTTTCAACATTCGAAAGAGTAAAAGTAAGCGAAGTGCGAAAGAAAGAAAAATTAATCAATGCGAATCGCATTTATATTTTGTATGTTGTGGATACACTATTTTCTTAATGTCGGATTACGAATGTTATGAAAAAAATACATTCAAAACATTTGAGTGGATAAAAAATTATATTTAACATGTCAATCGCCAAATTTTAATGCTAATCCAATAGCGAGTATGTTCCTACTAAACAGTGCTTGCACCCTTTCCAAATATAGCAAGGGTCATTATTTCGCCCAGCGTGATACAGTCTCGTCTACCGTGCTTGTGCTTGTGTGAATTGCCGCGTCAAATGCAGGTGCTTGCCATTGTACTGGTCGCCCCCTCACTCGTTAAAAGGCCGCGTTTAGGGTACAGGCCTTTTATTTAGACCGACTCTTTTCAACTCGCCAGCCTCAAAGCGGAAATTGTTTCGATTTTTACGCTGCTACAGAAAAGAGGCCGATTCTTTTCTCAAGTTTTTTGCTCAATCCACCACCGAACCTCAATATATTTAAAACTTTTATTCTTGTTCGTAAGACGGCGCAAATCCATCTTCGCCTTTAATAAATTGAAGCCATGGAAAACAAGATTACTTTTCAAAGTTCTGCAATGGATGAAAAGGAGATTTTCTGAGCTCAGACGTGGATTTACAATCTTGATTAAATTTCCAAAACCATAAAAAGTTGTATGCTGTACGCAACAGAAAACAAAAATAGCAAAAAAAACTTTCTTTTGAAACAAATTGATATTTATCGAAGCATTTCGAGATAATGGGAATTTTATACTATATATGATTTATATTCTTTTCTTATAACAAAGCAAAACATCATTAGATTCTTGATGTTGAGATCAACAATTAAAAAAAAAATACGGAAATACCACATATAATATACTCAAAAAATAATGCGTTTTTATCTTGGAAGCTGCTGGAGAGGAGCAGCGATTTTGAGATTGATTTGTCGATTGAATCTTTTTGCTGTGTTGCACTTAGAGGAGATGGAAATAGTATATCAGTATGAAAAAATCATCGACAATATGCTTGAAACAGCTGCTGCAATAGTACCAGCAGAAAAAAGTTTCAAACGGTCAAAAATATCCAATGAGACCATTGATTTAATGAAGAAACGACGGGCAATGAGGAATGCAGAGGGTCGAGTACTCTGAGTTTTGTAAAACTATAAGAAAACAGGTTCGAGAGGAAACTCATGGGTTCAAGATGCAGCTAGTGCAAAAAAACACTAAAAGACATACGCATAGATCCAAAATTTGTCACTTGTGTAAATGTTATACACGGCTTTTGACTAATGAAGTTTTCTGGCACAACAACCTATTTTAAACAACCTTCAATAAATTCGGCAGTAAGGGCATGACGGCCACTATTGAATTCACTAAACTAATGATATACAGTAGTTTTAAACGCTGCTTCATCGCCAAAAGTCGAAGGAAGTTGATCGATGCACGATCCACGTTGAAACTCTTGAGATGAAATTTTCAAGTCACTAAAACAGCAAATATCGTCCGTATAACAAAACGTTCTAAAAACGTATACCGGCAACAATGTCAAACTTTACGATGTAGCAACTCCATTGTTACCAATTTCGAATACATTAATTAGGTAAAGTCACCCTCGTATGAAGGAACCACTACTGATGCTTCCACATACTTTGGAACAGCCAAATAGTGGATTGGTGTTCTCTTTCGGATTCATAAAAATATATCCAAAATTGGCGACTAGCGGCTATGCCGTACATTAAATTTGCACGTGCAAAATGCTTGACTTTTACATCTCTTGAGATTTTGATTCCACCAATTGATTATAAGTATTAAATGACATTAATTACCATATTGATAATTATTTGAAAAAATATACTATAAGACAAATGTTTATTTTAAAATTTTGTCAAAAAAACTGAAATAATGTATTTCAATGTACTCTAGCAACAACTAGCCAAATAGAATGATGCTTTGCAGGAGAAATAGCCAGAATTATTGAGTTGTAAATTTATTGTGTTGCATCACGAAAACATTCGACATTTATCTTTGGTGACTTGCCTGATATTATCCGAGCATAGTTGGGATGTATTGTTGCATGATATTATAACATCAGATATTCTTTCCAGACTTTTATTTATTTTATTACAAACCTCCTAAGCATATAAACCCCTCAGTCACGTTAAATGACAATATCAAACTATACCTGGAAATGAAATATAAAATAAAATTTAGATTTGAAGTATGAAATATGTCAAAATACTATTCGGGAAAATGGTCAATACATTACTTCAAAAGTTATTTTATTGCATTGCAGAACACTTTTGTTAGTTTATAACAAATAGCAATTGGTACAACGAACGAATTAAAAATTATTATTGCTACACATGGCCATAATATGAGAACTAGTACTTTTGGAAAATATGAAGAAGGCTTGATGGCGCACTACATACATGCCGGCCGAATGAAAGCAAATCAATTCATATTGAATTTACATTGAGCTCATGGTTCTTTAACGTCCATGATATTCGATGATCTTAATGTTCCATATGTAAACACAGCAAAGTATCTGAATATATACTTTATTCTTCTCGTTCTTCTTATCGACAGTTCAACCAAGGGGTAAATGGCATTATGGTAGTAGATTAGTCAGCTTTACTAAAAATTTGGCGATAAGAAAAGAACTATATTTAAGCGAGATAGAAGGAAATCGAAAAGGTATCACATATGATAAAATACATGATAATGGATTTAGAACCAGCTAAATGGTAAATTTCTGTCAATTAGCTAAATCGCAGAATATGTCAATTCTTTTAACAATATTTGAACATCCAAAGAAACATAAGGACTGAAATTAAAACATTAACATAACATTAAAACTTAAAATAAAGACTGAAATTAACTGATTGAGTTGATCAATATACACCAACTACTAGTCCAGGTTTCGACAAAGACCAAAATGCCAGAAGAATAAGAAACCGATTTAATTGAACTGATCTATAAAAAAGGTGATAATGAAATGTGTAAATTCTTGCTAATATTATTAATTGTAAGTTACTATAATGGTTTTAGATCAGGTAAGTCAACAATAAATGCCATACACATAATTGAACAAATCGTACATAAATTCTAGGAATATAATAAGGAAGTGCATATTTTTCTACAAATTATAAAAATGCGTTTGACTCGCTAATCAAACGAAGAATGATAAATGAAATAAAAACATTAGGAATACCTAAGATATTAATAGAGTTATTGAAAATGACATTACATAATACTAAAGGCAAAGTAATATTTAGGCATTTTAACATAAATAAAGAAATGAAACACAGAGGCCCAATATCACCACCGATCTTTTCTGAACCTGATCTTTACCTACAACTGGAACCTAGTTTAAGTAATAAAGACAGTACAGTAACTAGAAATGGAGCCACAAAGTTCGGATTAAAGATTAATAAAGAAAAAACAAAATACATGAGAGTGAGAAGAGAAGTTCAGAATATCTCATCCACACAAGAGAGAATAATAACTTTGATACATTAATAAGACTAGTCATTACATATGCTCTGGAGTCAGCCAACCGAAAAAAGAAAGAAGTAGTCGATTATGGACTGGAAACAAAAATTTTGCTGCAAAAATGGTACTGGAAACAAAAATTGTGAGAAAAATACTTGGGCTAGACATAACAGAAGAAGAAGAACAGATAGAGGAGACAAAATAAATGAATAAATAAAGTAATAATTAGGAAGAGAGAACATAGCCAAATATATTAAACCAAAAATGCTAATATGGGTTGATTATTTAATGAGAAGACCCACAGAACTAATTAAAAGAATAACAAAATAAATCCCATTGGGAAGAAGAGCAAGGGAAAGGCCGAGAAAGAAATGGTTAGACAAGGTGGAAAAGATGGAAAAGGCGGAAAAGGTGCAAAAGCTGGAAAAGGTGAAAAAGGTGGATAAATCTGTAATTCTTCCGATTAGAAAATATGGAACGCTAAATGAAAAATTTGCATTGGTTGAAAAAGGCATTAAATATTTGGGGTGAAAGTTTTACGAAAACCGAAACTTTTTAGAATTTTTCGAAAAAGTTTTACAAATGAGTTAATTGTCGGAAATTTGATAATAAATTATCGAAACTGAATCGTGAATAGATATGACCTAGTGAAATTAAACGTTGAACAGGTCGTGTTAAAGTTTTACCATTGTTGCGTCGTAAATTCGGAAAACTTTAATTCAATCAAACCCTCTTCAGTGAATATTCATAACACACCTCCATTTTCATACGTATAAAATTTAACTGGCACAAAACCAAGAGTTTGCTAACGCTACAAAAGTTGGTTTTTAGAGCATCATAAAATAGCAGAACGAACTACCTTTCTAATATAGTCTAAGTGGTTAAGTCTTTTATATGTAAACTAAAATTAATTATAAAATTTAAGTCTCTAAGTAAATCTATCTACTTCACCGCTATGATCAATCACGTGATTGGCCAGCGTTTTAGAATATTAGTTCTTTACGATAATTCTATCACGATATTTATCACAGACTACAGATCTTTTAGAGAGAGATTTATCACAGACTACACAGAAATTACTCGATGGGGGCAACTGGTACATAATAGGGTGCATTAACAATCACACGCATAACCTTATTTGAAAGCGCTAAAGAATCTTAATATTGCCATTGTTGGCACTGCTCCAAAGTTAGATTCCGTAACACCATGTTGGCTTCATAATGGCTTTATACAGTAGAATTTTATTTTAAAGTGATAGTTGCGTTAGTTAAACCTGAACTCTATGAGCCAATATATCTGATTGAACTTAAGATCTAACTGATTACGTTTGTTAATTACAGTCTTCTTCTACATACGTCATCTGTTAAAGCACATATCGTCGTATTTGACATCATTGATATGAGAAAGTTGATACTAATTTGAACTGGTGGACATGATTCTTTTTGCAATATAAATGTGACTAGCGTGACCTTGAATTCGTTAATACGCCATTTCTTTAACCACTCTTGAATTGTATCTAAAGTATTCTGCAAGTTTCTCGATGAAAGAGTTGGATTTACATGTGAGGCGAAGCTTGCTGATCTATGTAGTTAGCAACAATTGTCACTCTGGAAATATGTATATACGTAATATATAACAGTCCCCAAATGCTTTCTTCCGTTACACATGACTTAATGGAATGGATATTATAAAATTCGTTGTTTTGTTTGATGACGAAGTATCTATTGGTGCTGTAAGATCTGAGTAATCAGTTGTAAGGGTAGGCGGCACTATTTTGCCACACTATATCAAATGCCTCACACATTTAAGAAGACTGCAGAAGCGTATATTTTGTTTTCTAAGTCTCTGTTTATCTGGTTAACTAATTTGTGGAGATGTTCTATTGTCCCATAATTATTTCGGAATATAAACTCATGTTCAGGCAGAATTTAATTTTCTTTCATAAGCTATTTCAACCTTTTCGCATATATTTTTTCAGAAACTTTAGATATTATTGGAAGTAGACTTACAAGACTATAAAATTTAATTTTTCTTCAGGTTTTGGCCAGTTCTGGGTATTTCAGATAGGAAAATGATTGATTCGGAGTATTGCATTAAAAATATATGTTAATCATTTGAAACATTTTGGAAATATTTCTTATAGTAATTTACCTATTAGATATTTACATTTTAGAATAAAAAATCAAGGATTCTATATTATGTAGATCTAATAATAAGTAGTATATTTTTTATATTGTCTATATTACTGATATTTTGCAATGAACAAATAATAGTCTACCAGAACGATACTTATACAAATACCTATAATGAATAGATCAAGAAGTAGGTCCCGAATCGAGCTTAAAAGTAGAATATTTCAGAAGACTGACTATACATGAGAAATTGAAAAACTAAAGGGTAAAAAAGGAATGAATAGCATCGCCTGTTAAAATGACCTTAATGTAACTGGTAAACATAAATCAGCATATTTTCAAATCTGATATTTTTTGAATTTGAAAGGAAATTATAAGAACTATATGCGAATTAAAACTCGATAGATATATTTACATGTTATATGCTATTCAGCAATAATATGTTGCAAACATATGAAAATTCTAAAGGTAATTCAAAATAATCTAACTAAGGATATGTATATTTTGATTAAAGAAATCTGAGAGATTTCTTGGATCATCTACTGAAAATTGCACCTTCAGGCGACAATTTATTTCTAATTATTGATTGATTTGTCCATTACTTCATTTTTTAAAAAGGAATAAAACAATTTTTTACTTGTTATCTATCACTTTTATTTTTATACAAAATTTATGTGACTATAGTTTCGTAAAACGACTTTACATTCTCAAACACTACTTTAAAACTCCAAACATTATTGTTTTATTCCTTTTTTATTTATTTCTATATTTTAAAGAATGCCTTGGTTTGGTTTGGTAAAAATATATGAAGTATTACTCAAAAACACCATATATGTATGTTTCTTTTAAAAATCTAAATACATTTATTGCCGAGAAAAAAACAACTTCGACAACAAGATATATAGAGAAGAATGGTAATTATATTATATATTATATATTAATCTATTAAAATAAATATGTTAATAATTTCCATCACTCAATTTCAATTTGTCTTTCAATCAATCATCATTCGATCACTCACTCAATAATTTTCACTACACTGTTACTTCAATTCTTGTTTTATATATTTTCCAAATTATATTCCTTATTTTTTTTTTCTCCCAATTAGGAGGATCCGTAGATCCTACAACCGACGTTATTCAGAATAAACCTGAAATAAGCTGAAAAGGCTTTTCTGCAGATTCCAATGTTGTTCATTTGATTCATTTAATTTCATCGGTGCCCCCATGAGCACCTTTCTCATCAATGCTTCTCTACATTCTGGGAGACGTTCTATCTCTTCGGTTCACAGTTGTGTACTACTGTTTTTATTGTTCCTTAGTTTCTAATATATAGTGATGACTCCAGATTACACCAACAGTCACGAATCGACGTTAAAACTGCTTCAAATTGCACCTATACATGTTTAAATACCTCTGTTAAGTGGCTACTTCATTTTGGTTCACAGTCAGCACATGTGGCACCCATTGCGCTGATGGCTTTAATACTTTGTAAGTGTTCGTTCGAGGTATTTTTCATCTCAACAGTCTCACTAGCCTTCACTATGCATTATATCACATATTAAAATTATTATATTATCAATTGTATCAGTCATATAAAGGGTGTTACAATAACAGCGCAAGAAGTGAATGTTATATTATACATGGTTTTCTGTAGAAAATTATCTATGGAACAACTTATCCAGTAAATGTTGCGACAACCATGGTTGCACACACGCACTCTCCTGGTAAATTTTGGATGGTCGTGGACTTGTTGGCATAAACCTGAGACTTCAGAAAACCCAACAAAAAAAGTCCATAGGTGTTAAATCACAAGATCATGGAAGACTTGTGTAAGACCATCAATGTTTCACGGGCGGTATGGCCAGTGACACCGTCCTGCTGAAACTACATGCCTGCAAGAGCAATATCTTCCAATTGAGGGACAAATAGATATTTGTCTCAGATGAGTTTTCATGTCTCTATGACGTTCGCTATTTACTGTTAATACATGTAAAAATGGTCCAATAATTCCTCCAGATCACAATGCACACGTTGAGGATGCATTTGTTTTTCATGAATCATTCGTGGATTTACTGAGCCCCAAATGTGGCAATTGTACCTATTAACGAAGCCATCGGGCTGAAATGATCATGGAAGACTTGTGTAAGACCATCAATGTTTCACGGGCGGTATGGCAAGTGACACCGTCCTGCTGAAACTACATGCCTGCAAGAGCAATATCTTCCAATTGAGGGACAAATAGATATTTGTCTCAGATGAGTTTTCATGTCTCTATGACGTTCGCTATTTACTGTTAATACATGTAAAAATGGTCCAATAATTCCTCCAGATCACAATGCACACGTTGAGGATGCATTTGTTTTTCATGAATCATTCGTGGATTTACTGAGCCCCAAATGTGGCAATTGTACCTATTAACGAAGCCATCGGGCTGAAAATGGGCTTCGTCGCTGAAGATGATTTTATCCACAAAATCGGCATTCACTTCTTGTTGTCCAATGATCCAATTGCTGAACTCTCTTCGCTTGGACTTTGTTAACACGCAAATTTTTAGTGAGAATACGGTGAAATGTGGTTGACGATGAGGAATCGAGAACCCTGAATTCTCGGCCACAGTCTCACGAACTGTCGTGATGTTTTGTTCTGAAAGACGACTACGAGCTCGTGTCGTGTATTTCACATCAATAACTTTACCCAGTACTTTCGAATTTTTCGATTATTCTTTTAGATTAATACAGTTGATAAATCTGTTTGATAAATAACATTTGATAAACATTATTTCTACTGAAAACCAGACGCACTTTAAGAATCGTAGCAACCAAACTTTCACTATTTTGATACTAATGTTAACAATATGGACACGTTGCTGTATCGTGTCGCGTTCCATGTTTATTAAGTCCTCTCTGTCTCTTATCGACTTGCTACAATTTTTACCCTATCGAATCATGTCGGCCCAAATTGCGCGCCATTCTGATCTTGCACTCTTATTGTAACACCCTTTATTATCAATTTTAGCAAATTTATGCAGGAATAATATTAAGCGAGATACTTTTCACATGCAAAATTACTGAATCTAAACCATGCTAAAGTGTATTTAAAATAATACAAAAAAGCTAAAATGTATTTTAAGAGATATGGACAGAACCTATCTACAAAAGTGTCAAAATATTAACTAGATATCCGGAAATCTAAAGCTAAATAAAATTTTCAACCAACTTGCATTATTAGTTTAGTTCGCCGGATGGATATTGATTAAAATTCGGGCCAATGTAGCGTGCTAATTAATTGACACATAACGTACAATTTGGTCAGTAATCAGACGCCATATTGACCCCTGGTTCGATGATTAATCATCGTACCGGTGGGCAGGTCACGTGCGGATCACGTGACGGGGTCAAAAATATCACTTTGCTCATAAAACTCTTTATCTATACTACCTCATTTAGGTTTTATATCCAGATTATTATAAATTATGTGAAAAGTTTAATTCGGATTAATTGTTACTTTCATTAAAATCGTGAGATTGCATTTTTCTTTTACATTGATGATTCATTCCTTGTTAAATTTTTCCAATCACTATGATATACTTTTAAAAGAAAATTAGTATAAAAGATGTTAATTTCATGAGATAGATTTAATTACTAGACTATAGCCCATTTTAATTATACTAATGAATTCTGTCTTGTTCTAAAGAAAAATTTTCTGATGAAAATTGTTCTAATGAAATCACATTTTCATAATAACCGTTAGGTATGGATTTAGCATTAAAAGTATGTCAGCAACTAATGCCATTTAGCGACTGGACCACGGGTCCTGGAGTTTAACGAACCACGGGTTTTAGCTACCGATAAACTCGGTTAGCACCCCATAGGGCTATGAACTTTTAGTTTTGTGGTTAACCATAAATCTCTCGAGAAGCCCACAGACTGACGAATGATCAACGTAGAATATCTCTGAGAAGGCATGCGGTCTTATCCAGCCTCTTGCTGGCGTGATTGAGTGATGATTTCTTGTCAGATTTTACATGTCTTATCTGGAGAGATTTACAAAGATCCACATCGAGAGCGGAAGTCAAACCCACCTCCACACCATACATGATTAAAGAGTCGAAAATAGACGAAAATTTCAAGTACAGCATGTTACCGGTGATGGGACGTAGTGTTTTCTATATGATTCAAAAACAAAGCGTCAAAGTGCCGAATGGGAGCACCCATCTCAAGAAGTTAAAAGTAAAAAGAATGTTGATTTGTTTCTACGATTCAGAGGGAATTGTGCACAAGGTGTTCGTTCCACCTAGTCAAACGATCAATGCTGTATTTTATGTAGCGTCAGCGGTATTATGTAGCGTCTGTTATCGCATATTTGTCGTGTGTGAGCACAATATAGTCAACAAGGCCGCTGGCGCTTGTTGCGCGATAATGAGCATCCAATCGCTCAGCGTTTACACTGATTTGTTTTCCAAAAATGGAATTTTAACCATCAATCATTCACCAAACTCGCCTGATTTGGCTCCCTGCGACTTCTACTTGAAGACTTCGACATTGAAGCCATTTAAATGGTGTCGACCACCGTCCCGAAGGATATATTTTTAGCCGAGCTCACAAATTAATTCGTCAACCTAATTGACAATGCAAAACATCGTATTGGTGCACAAAGAGACTATTTTGAATCAAAATAATGATTTTTTAACGAAAAAATAAATATTTGTGTTTTCTTTTTTTGGAAAAGACCTGTTTTCCGTGAGACGTCCTCGTATAACCTGATAAGATATTGGACCTTAAACACCACCCTAGGGAAGAAAGAAAAAATTATATAATTAGCAATTATATCTGCATTAGACATCAACTAAGGAACTGAACAGAACAGCTCAGTGAGTAGCCATTGATACGTTAGTTTCAAAGTGCATGTGAAAATCACATAATCTTAAAAAAAAAATTGAAAATCTATGAGAACTGAAAATTAATAAGAAAAGACCAGAAAGTAGAAAAAATGCCTCCAGAAAGCGATTGGACTACCACGTAACACGCAAAAATTATACCCAGAGACTTAATTCAAAAAGGCAAACTGCTGACAAAAATACATTCAACCATGATATCTCCTGATAAAAAATGAAAGCGGTGATATGATGAAGATCTCAGGATATTTATATGTAACGTTGTAATGTGTTAAGAGAACCTGTTGAGCTTCCTTATAACAAATCTAGAAATTTTGAGAAACAACGCTCAGAGCATCAAAGAATCGTATAGGTCTGAATTAACTACGCTAAGGGTAACGGTTCAAGATGAATTTAAGCATTTATAATGTCATGTTTCAGTCGCAAGTTGCAAATTTCTCGTATAGCACACCTAATCAATATATCAATCTTAAGAGAACCAAATATGGATGTGTACAAATGACTTCTCCCGATAATTCAGTATGTATACTTATCTAGTTCGTTCACGTCATTCACCGGGTTGGTATACAGAAACCATCCATTTAGGTAAAACCCGACGGCAAACAAAAAGAGGGGGACTCTATCAGTTAAATAAATTTAAAAAACCATACAGAAAAAGGATCATTGATAAATTATAACATCCGACAAAGTGCAAATGGAACATGCAAATGGTCACGATGCCCGATACATAACTATATATATCCTATATATACCAATCTCCTGTTTAGAGTGTCCGATGATCATTTCGCTCAACATCAGCCGGTGATAAATGTAGTTCAGATAGAAAAATCAGTGTAAAACAATAAAGTCGAAGATATTTACCACTAAACACCAAATCACTTTTTTCTACTTCTCGACGCACGTTTCGCTAATCATGTTAGCATCATTAGGAGATTCAACCTAAGGATTTAACCTGATGCTAAAACTAAACAATGTAATTTTTATATGACAACAATACTTATTAAAGCCTGTAAAAATCATGAACAGTGAAGTTAACTAGGCGATGCATTAATAATTGAAAAAAGTTGGCTAAACGGAATAGGTCCTTCAACCCGGTTCATGGTTTTCGTACATTTTTCTATAGGAATACTTTCATATGCATCCAAAGCATTATTATTATTTACACTTTTAATAAGTCTTAAATTACTAATATCTTTGCTCGACAGCAGGTTGGACAACAAAAGATTTTTCATTTCTCACATATCTAATTTGGGTAATGTGTTCTTTAGATCTAATCAATATGGATCTTTTAGTTTCTCCAGTATAACTGCGATCACAATCTTGACTAATGACAAACCAATCATGTTGATCTTTTATACTTTGGATTACCCAGGACTTCTCTTAATTTATTATATGATTTATAGCCTACGTTAATATCAATTTTTTTCAATATTTTGTCTAGCCTTCGTGTTAATTAGACATTAAACGGTATACCTATGAATTTATTTTTATTCGGTTCCTTAGTGAAAAGTCGATGATTATTTCAATAATTATTTAAACTTATGTTTTCTAGTTAACCGATCTGCAATATTCATATTATAACAATTCACTTCGGATACTTTCCTAACTAATTTCAATTCAATGATAGATTTCCATTTTCCACTTTTGGATGTTTTAGTGATTAGTAACAATAAAAATAGGTTAAATGTTGATATTTTAAAGAAAAAAATACCACCATTTCGAAAAACATTCCCAACAATTCGAATCATAGCTTCCATAATAAGATGACTAGTTTAAAGTTTATGGTAGATTTTAAGTTTATGGTAGATAGATTAATCAATTATCCTTTAAACAAAGACAATTAAAGCAGAAAATTAAAATTAATTAGAGAGATATCTGAAGTGAATGACAATAATAATAATATTGTAGATAAATTAATTAGAAAACATAAGTTCAGACAATTATTGAAAGAATATTCGACTTTTCAAACCGAACAGAAGGGGGTACCATAGGAAAACATCAGAAAAAAAAAGCCACTCAATTTCTATGAAAGTAGGCCACAAGATGGAGAAAATTACGGGGATTCGGATGGCACAAACCGCAGTTTGATATCTCGAACGGTTTTCTAGATATTCACAGAAAACTGCTCGGGGAATGCGATTTTTGCAAAATGTTCGATTTTCTTCGATTTTCAAAAAATCATATCTCGAAAACTAAAAGGGATAAATCAAAACGATTCTGAAGAAAATTAGAAACCCTAATTTAGGTAATACCGTTTGATTAATACGAGGGCTAGACAAGATTTTGAAAAAAGTGGACATTAAGGTAATCTACATACCATATAATAAATTAAGAGAAGCCCTGGGTAATACAAAGGATAAAATAAAAAAAAGAAAAGGATTTACGGTTAGAGGCGCATCAGCATCTAAGGCTATTTAGCGACTGGACCTACAGTTAACGTGGGTTCCGAACCACGGTCATCAGCTACCGACAAACCCAGACCAGCACCCCCCTCAGGCTATCAACCCTTGGTTATGTGCCTACCCATAAGTCTATCAGGAAACCTACCGACTGGCGAGTGACCAACGTAGAACACTTCTCGGAAGGCATCCGGCCTTACCCAGCCTAACTGGCGTGACTGAGGGGTAATTCGTTGTCGGATTTTACACTCTTGCCTAGAAACAATCAAAGACATTTAGGTGTGGAAATGTGTGGGCGTGTGTGTGTGTATGTGAGTGTATAAATGTATGTGTGTAGGGTAGGAAGTAAGACGGACAGAAGAATTAAAGAAAAACACCCATTCGAGCGCTGGAATCGAACCAACTACCTTTGGATTGCCAGGCAGGCGACTAACCCACCAGACCACCGCGACCGGCAAAGGATAAAATAGATAACATGAAATAAAGCCTTGATCTTAAACGAAACATTAAGACTCCCACTGAAAATATACCAGGCGATACGTGTGAAAGAGTAATTGGGTCTTCAGAATCTATTTCACTGAACGAAGCCGAGGGGGCCTTTTTGAACAATATTATTTTGAAAACATAATACCATTATCTGTTCTTCAAAATAAAATAAAAATTACCGCATTATTACTTTTACTTATCATTTTGCATCATTTTAAAGATTTGACCCTCTTATTGGAGAACCCTTTATGACTGAATGACACATCAATGCTTCCACCATCAGAAATGTCAAGGTGCTGCAACCTCTAGTCGACGTATAATGATATTGAACGTGATTCTACTTTCTGATCGTTGGTCGAAAAAAAATATTAAGTTTTGCTTTAAGTAAGCTGAAAATACTACAAAAATCTAGAAAATTACTTAAATGGTTTATGTTTGTAACCATAAGAAAAATCTAAATGGGATGCAAAATTTCAACTTGTACTATATATATATATATATATATATATATATATATATATATATATATATATATATATATATATATATATATATATATATATATATATATATGATATATTATATCCCTTAGGCTTATTGGCAAGGTCACTAGTATTTCTAATTTCACTGTAAATCTTAGACACAACAAATAGTACGTGATTTTGTTGGTTAGACTATGTTTCGCGTGTGACGATTACATAGTCCGGATTAGGTAACTGACATTATTAAATAAGTTATGAAATTTATATTGAATTTTTAGTATTATAATGGTTTCGTTAAAATTTTTAACATGCAAGGCATTTCGCACGCTACAATTTATCAAACTAGATGACAGAAAATTTATTTAAGAATATTTTTTGGGGCTAACTCGAAAGGAAAACAAAACCGGATAAAATCGATTTTTAGTTAACGTTATGATTTTTTTATTTCAATATTAATGCTATAAATAAAACACTCTCAGTGCTTCTATAATTGGAATAATAATAGAAATATTATATATAAGTTTTATAACAAAAGTATTATTTTTTTTCCTTAATTTTTTCTAATTAAAAAATTATATCAAATTGAAAATAAATTTTTAAACCTAGTACCCATGACACGCCGATAGTTCCTGAAAAACACGAGCGCGTGTGACGTCACAATGTTTATTTCTTCTCAACATTACACACAGCTAATACGAGCGTTTTACTTTTGAATCAACTTATTCTTATTATTAGCATCAGTGTATTGATAAATTTATTGAAAATGTTAAATCTAATTAGTTGTCGTGCCTGTTTCGTACCATTTTGTACAAACACTATAAAAACAACTCCCAAAACAATGTTTTTAAACGTGAATGTTTTTAAACGTGCCACAAGTTGTTAAACGTCGAAATCAATGGTTCGAATTAATCTTAAAACAACATCAAGTTTTTACAACCACCTGTCATCAAATATATACGAAAGATTATTATTTATAACAATATATTATTTTTTTATGTTTGAGTATTTATTACCTGTTGCAGCTACACAATCGTGACATTGAACGTTTGAACATCTTGAACGTTTCTTGGTTTTTCATTAATAATTAAAGTAACTGTATAAGCTTTACTCAGAACATTATATTCTGAATATATACATCCTTTCATCGTGCAAATACAATTTTTGCCGTTAAGTTGAACATAACCTATAACCTTATCACCGTAACTTTCGCGTGACCCTACGAAACCCTACAAATAATTTAATAGACATATTTTAATTCTTATTTACATTTACATTATTTTTATTTAAACTCAAAATGATGCTTTAGCATTGCTCGAACTTCAGCTTAATTGGACCGAATGTAATTTTTTAGAAATGTGTGACCATATTATACCATACCGCCAGACATATTATCAGAATTGGCCTTTATGAACCCTTTGAGGCACGTTCCTGAAATAAATTAGTAACCAACAATATTTTTTGCGCACTAAACTTCAACAACTTTGACAGTATTATACACAGGTAAAAAGCCGTTGACAGTACTTCCTTGAAAACCATAATGACGTTACAAACATGGCAGCCAATCGTGGCGCTTTCGTTAATTTTGATCCCTTTATAATTAATTGCAAACATTTTTGTTTTAAGTTTTTCACATCGACTATCAATGTTATTTATGATGAAGTTTTAAAATAAAGTAAAAAAATCAATAATTATTTTGTATTTAAAAACCCAATTGTATTTATGTAGGAAATATAAAATATCTAAAATTATCTAATTCTAATGTAATATTAAGGCTCAAAAATACAGATAACTCAAACTGAGATAATACATGATAATATATATGTAGTTTCTAAAATGTAAAAGGTTTATCAATAGCAACGACTATGATGGACAAACACAATTTTGTACCTATTGACAAATTAATTCAAGAAGGTTCATCTAAATGATTAAATAAGAATTCATTGTTAATAATAGCTAATAAATGCAGATATACATTGAAATCCTGTAAAAGTTTTATATATCATTCTCTAAAACACAAATTATACTTATATATTTCAAATCCAAAAGTGCCAAAATTGTATGCTTTACCAAAAATTCATAAATCAGAAAAATCAATGAGATCAATTCTTTGATAAACTCAACATAATTCATAAGAAGTTAAAATAACACATCAACATGAAGTTAAGATTTTGCTACCCTTTCACATACCATCATTGTTCCGAGTGTATCGATTCCGCATACGTTGCAATACCTGAAAGTGTTGCTCCAGATTGCTTCAGAGTTAAACAAGCGAGTTGTTTTAGACTACTAGCTAACAAGAATATGTATGAAACAACAACGAACAACAAGAAGGAACGGCAATTCTTTGCCAACTTATGCATGAGCAAATTTGAAACGGAGGCTAAGGAAGAATTCAGTTACTTTCCGAGGGTGTGGCTAAGGTATGTGGATAATGTTTTTGCAATTTCCTAGTCAAAAAAATGAATATTTGGAAGATTTTATTAGGTACTTAATTGGTAAATTTGATTATCATTTTTGAATATTTTAGCGAGAAGGGACAATAAAAATAAGTAAAATGTTGAAATTTTTAGAAAAAAATATCACCTCTTTGAAATACATTCCTAACGATTCGAATGACAGCTTCCATTATAAGATGGCTAGTTTAAATTTGGCGGTAAACAAATTAAAAGTTACCAATTAACAGATTAAATCATCTCCTGATGATGCTAACATGGTTAGCGAAACGTGCGTCGAGCAGTTCAAAAAAGCGTTTTGGTGTTTAGTGGTAAATCTCTTCAAGTTTAGTATTTCACACCAAAGGTACCAACAGAAGAATTGATCATATTTCAAATCAAAAAATGACAAAATTCTATGCTTAACCAAAAATACATAAATCAGAACCGTTCACCGTTCTTCACCAACTTATTCATGAGCAAATTTGAAACCTAGGCGAATGAGAAATTCAGTTACTTTTCGAGGGTGTTCTAAGATACGTGGATGATGTTTTTGCAATTTTCTATTCAAAAAATGAATACTTAGAAGATTTTGTTAAGAACTTTAATAGTAAATCCGACTCCATAGCATTTGCCTTTAAATTCGAGAATAATGACAGACTATCATTTATATTATATTAGATGTAGAAATTTTTAGAAAAAAACATCACCACTTTGAAATAAATTCCTAACGATTCGAATCATAGTTTCCATTATAAGATGGCTAGTTTAAATTTTACGGCAAACATAATTTTTTTCTAAACCACGATAATTTTAATTAAACATGAAAATTGACTGGGGGGTTATCCAAAGTGAATAGTTATAATAACAATATTGTAGATAGATTAATTATAAAACATAAGTTTAGACAATTATTGAAATAATATTCGACTTTTTCATAGGAACACAACAAAATTAAATTCATGGTAATACCGTTTGAAGCCCAATTATAACGAAGGCTAAACAAGATTTTGAAAAAAGCCATTAAGGTAATCTTTGAAAAAAGCCGTCGTGGGTAATCCGAAGAACAGAGTAGATCAAGTCGAAAAATCAAGGATTTATGAAATTAGTTGTCAAGATTGTGATCGAAGGTACATAGGGCAAACTATTAGGTCGAGTCATAAATAAATTTCGTTTTTTTATCAGGCATTTATTTTGCTTTCATTAAATAACAAAATTATATTAATTTATTATGTATTTACTACTATTATTTATTACCTTCTCCCATCTTCCTGGCAACTTATCAATTTCTTCCCTATAAGTGTAATTGGTTTGGACTGGAAGAAATTTTCGACAACCTGACGGATTAGCTCGGCAGAACTGAAGGCGTTTCCATTCAAAAAGTTTTGTAAGGAACAGAAGAGGTGGTAGTCTGTTTGGGCAAAGTCCGGGGAGTAAGGTGGGTGTGGTAAAAGAGACCATCTAAGGTCAATTTTTTTTTTGAGTGACCCTTGCTGCATCTGGTCGCGTATTATCGAGTAAAAGAATGAGATTTTTGCGACTGACAAGTGCAGGACGCTTTTCATAGAATCTTCACTTCTTTCACTCTTTACAGCTGCTTAAAGTATGTATCCGCAGCAATCGTTAAATTTGCCTTCAAAAACGCATTTGTTTTCGGATCTGGTAGAGATTGTTGATCCTTATCTAGTCACAGTCTTTTGCGAACGATATTGACATTGGTAACACAGTTTTCATGGCCTGTTATAATGGTGTTTAAAATAGGTTCAATTTTAAGACGCTTTTTTAGCTTCACCTGTATCTATCTATGTAAGGGAATCTTTGAACATCCTTTTCTCCCACTTCAAAACGTCAGATTAAATTGAAACTTTGCACACTTATCAAGGAACGATGATGACAACAAAATAATTTAATAAGTTCGTTCCATTATCTCGAACAGGATTGTCAGGATCAAGGATTTGCTTTCGGATAGGGAGCCTGAGACAAGGTTACAATGCCCAAGGAAGGCAGTAGGCGTGCAAATTACCTACTCCCGCTACGGGTAGGTAGTGACGAAAAATAAATAATAGTTTAAAAAATACGCTTTTATAACAGATGGAAAATAGCTAAAAACTAAAAATAAATTATATTTAAAAAAAACCACAAAAACACGCTTTAATGGTAAACTGAACTAAAAAGTAAAAAAATAATTTTTAAGAATAAGACTAAAGTGATGAACGAGAAAATTAATGGCATTGTAAAAAAGCGTGGGGTGCTTTGTACCATATTTTCATACTAACTCTTCTTATAGAAAGGGTAGTGATGGAATATTTATAACTGACATTGAGCACCCCACGCTTGTTTCACAAAGACACATTAATTTTCTCGTTCATCACTTTATTCTTATAGTAAAAATTATTTTTTACTTTTAAGTTCGGTTTACCATTATAGTTCGTATTTTAATTTTTTTAACTATAATTTCTTATCCGTGAGAGCAGACTTTTGGCAATTGACATTCCCTCTCTCATAAGCTCTCATAATACTTCTAATGTGCTCACTTTCCCTAATTTATCCAGGTGACGGCAAATAGTTGATTGTAATGTATTCAACATTTCCGCTACATTTCTTGTCGATTGACGTGGATTTTGCTTGAATATTGCCTTTTAAAAGGTTGTCGTCAAGATCGGAGGACGTCACGCCCTCGATTCGTCTTTTAAGGTGAGATCTCCAGAACGGAATTTGGCAAACAAATTTCTAACTGCCCCATCGACAACTGCCCGATTCATCATATACTCTGCACATTTTTTCAGCTGTTGCTTTAGCACTATTGCCTTGTTTGAATTCTCAAATACACTTTCTCACTCTCAATTTTAAGTATTGAGGTCACCACTCAAAACAGTTGACAAAGACTAACTGAACCCGTATCTGTTTAGTGAAAAAAAAATTGTTTGTCCCGGTGACTCATAGAGGGTAGATACGAACAATAGATTCTAGCTAGCTGCATCAAAATTAATATCCATATTTATATCCATATTTATCAGATAAAAAATATCCATATTTATCAGATATAGAGAACGCATTACTCACTTTAGATATGGGAGACATAAAAAATCTTGTATTGCCCAACTTGCACTCGAGCAAGATCATAATGTAGATGTTCGTAATGTTAGGCCTGTTAAAAGTGTAAATAATAATAGGGCTTTAGATGCGTATGAAAGCATTCAAAAGACAAATGCAAGAGAACCATGAACCGTGATAAAGCACCTATCCCTTTTAATCAGCTTTTTCAATTATTATTACGAATGTAACGCTTAGTCAATTTAGCGATTCATTATTTTTAAACGCTTTATTAGGTATAGTAGTCATATAAACAGGTTAATTTATATATAAATTGTTTTTGTTGTTGTCATATAAATAGGGAATTAGATTGAATCAGCTCCCGATGATGTTAACATGGTTAACGAAATACGCGTCGGGTAGTTTAAAAAAGTGATTTGGTATTTAATGGTAAATCTTTTTGAGTTTAGTGTTTCACTCCGAAGTTTCCAGCAGAAGAATTGATTCATTTTCTTTTCACGGCAAAAAACAACCAAACAAGAGATGAAAATACCAAAAGGATTAAAGATAGCATTAATAAGAGCCAGTGTTGCCTAAGTTGCATCGGAAGTTTATCGATTTCAACATATTCTTAAAACTTCGATATTTCGACAATCATGACTTGACATATAAGTACCTAATAAGTAAAAAATTATTATGGTTCAAAGTTCGGTAAGTATAAAGGAATAACCTGAGCCTGAAATTGTTATTTGGATATTCCTAGGAAGTCGGAGGGTATCGCAACCACCCAATGCCATTGAATGACATCATAAAACAATAGTATAAGTTTTTCAGGTCGTAGAAAATAAATACATGTATTATATTTATTACATTTAAAAAATGCACACTGAATATAACACATCGGTCAATAAGTCCCTGGCCTGACATATAGATGGCGTCACTTACGAAAATTCCTTACCAGTGGTCGATTGTGCCGACCTTTAAATGTCATGTGTCAATATCTCATGACAATCTGTATACTAGTTTCTGAGTTGTTATGTTTTAAGTGACGATACTTTTGTTATTTTCAAAACAATAAAAAATTATTTCGTTTGTTTACTTTTCGAGATTACTTTTTGATCAAGAAAAATACCGTTGAAGCAAAATAATGACTTGATAAACATTACCCGGGCTCTGCCCCAGGAAAATCAACTATAATTGACCAGTTACATTAGAAAACATTAGAAAAATTCACAAAATTATTTTGCAAAACCGTGAAGATATCGAAAGGAAGTCGTTACACCATTTTCCATGAACATTTGGGTATGTATACATTGCAATCGAAATGGTTACCGCGTTTGCTCACAGCAAAGCAAAAACAACAACGTATTGATGATTCTGAACAAAGTTTGGAGCTGTTTAGGCGAAATAAAAAGGATTATTTCATACGGTAAGTGACAATGAATAAAACATGAACACACAACAAAGCCTCCAAAAACACAATCATCAGCAGGCAACGTTTTGGCCTCTGTATTTTGGGATGCACATGGGATATTGTTCATCGACTATCTTGAGAAAGGTAAAGCTATCAATAGCGAATATTTCATACCGTTATTGGTGCGTCTGAAGGGCGAGATTGTAAAAAAGGTTTCAAATAAACAAAAAAATAATGATGTTTCACCAAGATAATGCACCGTGTTACAAATCGTCAGCAACGATGGCTAAATTGCATGAATTAGCACTTCGAACTGATTCCTCATTCCCCATATTCTTCAGATATGCCCCCAGCGACTATTTTCTTTTTCCAAACCTCAACAAAATGCTCACTGGAAAGAAATGAAGGTAATTGCCGAAACTGAAGGATATTTTGAAGGTAAAGAGAAATCCTTTTATAAAAAAAGCGTATAAATGCTAGAAAAGCATTGAAATGCTTGTATTGCTCTTTAAGGAGAATATATTAATGAATAAAGTCGAAATTTGCAAAAAAAGGTGTTTTATTTTTCAGACTAGGGACTTACTGACCGATGGGTTATAACTGTCAGATAGTCTACCGAATACTGAATACTAAATAGATGCCAATGGTAAAATATTTGTTTTCCCTGTATAACATATAAAAAGTTTATTTGTACTACTAAACTACAGTTGGCTTGTGAGATTTATCGTCAATATTCATTTTATCGTATAATACGAATGTTCCGTCTTTCCGTCCACTGAACGAACATGCTCGAATGTGGCTTATTATAGACGAGGGCAATAGTTATTCCCAAATAAATCTCACATTTATGTGACATAAACAAAAGATTAGGTTTAAAAAAACTCATTAACAAGTTCAAGACTGGCATTAATTACTGACTGGCAATTAATATTTTAGGCCATATTTGTCGGGTTAACACTTCATATAAACTCTTTATGGTACTCAGCCTTGAAAGAGTGTACGAGGGTTGCTATTTATGTATCCGGAATTGGCAACAATGGTATTCCTAGGCGCCATCTGACTTATACATCGTAAAGTTTGACATAGTTGACTGTATATGTACTCAGAACACTTTGTCATATGAATGCAATTTGTCGTCGTTTAGTGACTTGAAATTTGCATTTCAGCCAAAAAATAGAATTAACTCGTGAGAATCTTTGTGCGATCATTTACTACAACTTTCGACGTGGATTATCTCAACAATAGTGTATCCATCAACTAACTGCGACTTTTGGAGATAAAGCACCATCTAAAACCACTGTATATCACTAATTTAGTGAACTCAATAATGACCGTTGTTCGCTCACGGACGAACTTAAAGAAGGTTGTCCATAATCGGTTGTTATGTCAGAAAACATACTGTGCTCGAACTGATAAAGCAAGATCGTCATATGACATATCGTGAGATTAAGGCATCCCTAGGTATTAGTGTGATAACCATACGCAATATTTATTTATGAACATTTAGCCATGAAAAAGATTTCTCCGCATTGGATTCTGCATAATTTGACAATCGCTCAAAAAAAGCTCGTGTCGATTGGTGCAAAGAAATGCTCAAAAAATAAAATCGTGGTGCGTCAAAACCAGTGTATAACATCTTACAAAGGTAACAAATCTTGGATCTATGCGTATGAGCCCGAAAATAAACAGCAGTCGACTGTATCTGTCTTTTAAAATGAACCAAACCCGACAAAAGTTGTTCGCTCAAGAAGCACTTTGGAGCAAATGGTCGCCTATTTTTTTGGGACAAATAGGCATGTGGCTACAATGCTACACACAGTGCCACAGTGTCGTAAAACGGTTAATTCTGGTACACAACCATTTGTTTGCCGGACGTCTCTGAAGAAATAAGAAAAAATAACCAGCTACGATCATTCTTCACCATGACAACGCGAGCTCTCACACATCGGACTGAACAACCCAATATTTAACCTTTCTGTCTCGTCTTATAATACCAAGCATACGTCTCTCCATTCCCCTCTGTGCTATAAGAAGTTTTTAAATTGATTGCGATGTGAGTGTCCAGATTTCTCTTCCGTATGTCATAACGAACAGGACGCACTGACCGAAAAACTTTCCTTTTCAGGCAAAGTGGGAGTTTGCTCTTAAATACCATGTTGAGCCTGCCCCGTGCCTGGCAGCTACATTTAACACGCCGTTCCACCTTCCGAGCGGCATCGCCCTGCATTGAAATCCTATGCCCAAGATATATAAAGTGGTTCGCAATCATCAAATCCCTTCCTAAAACTGAAATTATCCTATCCTAAGCAAATTTATTGAACATAACCTGACTAACTGCTTTTCAGGTTTATTTTTAAGCCAAATGGTTCGCCAGCCCTTTGCAGCTCTTGTATGCGAATTTGCAGCTCCTCTGGGTCTTATGAAAGAAGAATGCTGTCATCTTCAAATCTAAGATAGTTTAGGTTTACACCATTAATCCTTACACCATCCTGTTCCCAATCCAGATTACGGATTACTTCTTCATGGCAGACCGAGAAAAGGACAGGCGACATTGCGTTACCCTGCCGTACACCTCGCTCTACATTAATTCCAACTTCAAGATCATCAAGATGAATTGTCGCTTCCATTATATATCGATCCTAATAGGTTTAAATATGCTTTTCTACCCCCTAGCTAAGCAATGCATCCATTATGACCTGCTTTGAGATAGAGTCAAATGCTTTTTCGTAGTCGATAAAAGCCAAGCACAATGACATGGTGTTCTGAATTGTACTGTATTGTACTGAATTCATTTCTGAATCCTGCTTGTTCTCTTGGTTGAGCGTCATTCAGTTTCTTTAATATTCATTTAGATATTATCTTGGTGAAAACTTTGTACATTACTGATAGGAAGCTTATTGGACGGTAGTTCTTTAAATCTTCCTGTGCTCCTTTTTTATGTTAAAGGATCACTTCCGCATTTTTCCAAAAGTCTGGTACTTTTTGTTATTTGGGGCATTTTAAGTATAATTTTACAAGTGCTTTATGTAAAGTCCGACCACCAGCTTTTAGCATTTCGGCAGTTACACTGTTCTTATCTAGAACCTTGTCGTTTTACATCGATCCTATAGCATTTGTCACTTCCTCCTCTAGTATATCTGGCATTTGTTTTTCCAAGGGTATTGTTGTCTATGACTGGTTCTGATCTTCATATAACTGTGACTAAAGTTTTTTGACAACCTCTAACATTTCCGACCGCGCCCTGCATACTGTGCCATCCTTACGCCTTAAGGCATACATTTGCGTTCTTTTCTTTCTCAGCTTCAATTTAGCCTCGTTAATCCCCCTATTTTCTTCCAGAGTTTTTGCACTAGCTGTATGTTGAACCGGCGCGTCTCCTCTCTGACATGGTTTCTTCACTTTTGCGTAGCTCAACGTACTCGATCCTGCCAAAATGACTCCCAGCATTTCTCATTTTTCGTCGTTGTTTCATTAAATCAATGGTCTCACTGGAGATTTTTGTCTGAAACATTTTTCTTCTGGTGCTATTGAAGCAACCGTTTCAAGCACATCGTTGGTGATTTCTTCATACTGAACTGATTTTTCCATCTCCTGTGGGTCTTGTAACATAGCAAAGCAAGGTGTTCGATAAAGCAATCTCAAAATAGCTGCCCCTCTCTAGCAATTTCCCAGAATCCACTTTGTCCTTCCTTGACTCGCGCTCTCTTTGACAGTTAATTATAACTTTTGCTCGTAGCATTCGGTTGTCACTTCCAACATTAAAATTGTTAAGACAGTACAATTGCAAAATATCGTTTTATCGTTGGTCATCGTGTAATCAATTTCACTTATGACCATGTCTATTTTCTGCTGATATTTTTCTTATAGAACGAATTTATAATATAAAGTTTTTGTCCTTCAACCCAATCAATCTGTTACCTTTTGATGATCATCATATATATATATATATATATATATATATATATATATATATATATATATATATATATATATATATATATATATATATATATATATATATATATAGTGATCCACAACTTCCAAATCCGTTCCTAAAATAGAAATCCCTTTGTCCTCAGCAAATTTATTGGACATGATCTGACTCTTCTTCTGGTTTATTTTCAAGCCAAATGTTTCCCCTTTGCAATTCTTGTACGTGTCTTTGCAGCTCATCTGGGTCTTGTGAAAGAAAAACGATATCATCTGCGAATCTAAGATGATTTAAGTATGCACCATTAATCCTTATTTCATCCTGTTCCCAATCCAGCTTACGGAACACTTCGTCCAGGCAGGCTGAGAAAAGAATTTTTGACTCTTTGAAACAATTAACCTCTGGTGCTATTGAAGCCGCTGTTTTAAGCACATTGTTGGTGATTTCTTCATATTGGTCTGTAATTTCCATCTCCTCCGGGTCTTGTAACACCGCAAAGTGATTCAACAGAGCAATTTCAAAATCTCTGCGCCTCTCCAGCAGCTTCCCAGAATCCACTTTGCCCCTTTTTGATCTTATCATTCTTTCGCGCTCTTTTCGACAGTTTATCCTAATCCTTGCTCGTACCATTCGGAGGTAACTTTCCACATTACAGTGGTTAAGGACAGTACATGGACTTTTCCATGTCCATTTTCTGTTGATCTTTTTCTTGTAAAACGAATTCATAATATAGAGTTCTTGTCCTTCAGCAAAGTCAACTAGCCTGTCACCTCTATTGTCCCGCTCACCATTTCCACATGGGCCAGCTGCATTTTCACCAGTTGTTGCTTTTCCGATTCTGGCATTAAAGTCGCCCATCAGGATTTTATACCTACACTTCTCTTTGTCTAAAAGTTGGGCCACATCGTCATAAAATTCCTCAATTTCCTCATCTCTATGGCTTATAGTTGGTGTATAAGCTTGGACGATTTGTAGCTTAAACTTTTTATTCAGCTGAATGACGCATTGGGCTAATCTGTCGGATATACTTTCAAATTTGACTACACTGTCTTTCAGTTTTCGATTTATGAGGAATCCAACCACAAGGAATTCTACCACATCGTCCATTCTCCGTACCTCAGATGTAGAGTACGTGACCAGTTGGTTCTAATTTGATTAACTCTTCGCCCTTTCTTCGTATTTCACAGAGCCCAATGATATCCCAATGTATATTGTCAAGTTGGATTAACAGTTCTTGCAGTCGGGTCTCCGTTTTCATTGTCCGTATATTAAGCATAGCAATATCAAAATTTCAATGGCAGCCTGATCTAACCCGGTGATTCTTAGCACTATATATATATACATATATATATATATATATATATATATATATATATATATATATATATATATATATATATATATATATATATAAGTATATATATATATATATATATATATATATATATATATATATATATATATATATATATATATATATATATATACATATATATATATATATATATATATATATATATATATATATATATATATATATATATATATATATATATATATATATATCTAATCTGTAATATTAGAGTTTCTTGGACTGCGTCCAATGAGACAAGAGTAGCTGAGTGTCCTCATTCACCCAGCCTTTGGGTTCCACAATCTCATTTGGAACACACAACTCCTGCGTCTCCGCCTAAATGAACATTTTTCTTGGGTACTTGACCGAGAACGAGCCCCACCCATTCCTTCAACTGGATGGCATATGTTTCGTCTCTCGATGTACAGACTCTTCAGGGCGCCGACATATATCATACCATCAAGAATAGGGATACGCTATCCAAAGCGAACAAGCCATGTGTTTGCCGACTTCCCATCAGATGGCGTATATATGTAATATTATAGTTTCTTGGACTGCATCCAATGAGACAACAGTAGCTGGGTGTCATCATACACCCAGCCATACACCAATTTGCCAGCCACACACCAACATTACTCAAATGGTTTCTATGAACTTAATTCGTTGTCAACGAAATCACATGGTGCCATATCTGGTTAAAATGGTACTTGTTGGACGATATTTATTTGACTTTTAGCGAAAAATTGACGAAAAATTATTGCAGTGTTTAATGATGCGTTATCGTGATGCAAAAATCATGTATCACGATTATCACAAATCTAATACTTAATCTCTAATAATTAATCAGTGATTACTCAAGACCAGATCCTTGATATTGGGAATGTTTACTTCATTTGGTAACGTTGAAGATCTTTTTGAACGAAGTTCATTTCGAACTGCTTTTCTCCCTTCACGAAAGTCATGTATTATTTTTACAGCATCAGCACAAGAATTATAGATATTTACATAAAATGTAGAGCAATTTCGTTGCTCAATAAATTTATCCGTTAAAAAAAAATTTTTAGAAAAGGCACTATAATTTCTGGCCTAGCAAGCAAATTGATATGAAGCGTGTGTCACCAATTAATTACGGCCATATCAATTTATAAAAGAAATTGTTGTATCGATAAATAAAACTTACAAATTTTTAAAAGTCCTGTTATATTTTGATCATAGGAAAATATAATTTAGAATTCCAAAAGATATTTCAAAAAAATCATGCCCTGGTCATGTATTTTGTGTATTATTGAAATACAATTTCAATAGAAGTTTTTATTCCATATTCTTGTTTTTGCTTCAGCTCAATAATTGTAAGAAAAAATTGTACTGATAATTTTGCTGCCATTCATTAACATAAATGTTCTACATATTTTTTTGAAAATTCTTGATGTTTATTATTATTCACATTAGGGGTAATTAATTATTAAAACTTCAAACATATAAAAATACATTCACTAAGACATCAAACAAGGAGGAACCAATAAATCTGCCGCTAAGCAAACGTTTTTGTAACCGATACTACGAGAGCTGGCATCACCCCAGCTGGAAAATACCACCTGCATATTCAGGAATAATTCTCACGCCTTGTGTCGCTTTTCATCGACCCCGGAAAATGGAGACAGGGATGCGGTTTTGTCCCCTTGAAATATGATGGTAGAACGCATTTATATAAATATTTGGAATGTGTTTCGAGATAGTGGGATAATATTTGTCCATGTGTGTATGTTTATCAATTTAGGGGAGAATGAGAGGCGAGTATTGTTTGAAAAACTTCTATAATTAATTTAATTAATAATACATACTTTCTTTGTTTATATAAATATAGTTAGTTTCAATTATATTTTGTTATAACGAATTAAATGAAATGATTTTTTTTTCTCAAAGAAACAAGTTGTCAGAAGAGTGTCATAAATTTAAAATGAAGCACAATGATGATGATGTGAAAATCCGGTATTTTGTATTTTGTCTTGAAGAACTTTGTAGCGTTTACAAATTATCGTCCACTGGTAAGATAATTTTGGGCGAATTGTATTTGAATGCGAACCTGTATTATTTAGAACAATGCCAAGACAGTCTAACTTCAAATTTCGAGGTGAACGAACCTCTCCACGCTTTACCCTTCCGACAGAGGTATGTAGGTTAGCTGACCAAGCCATACTTAGTCATGAAAGTAGTCATGAAAGTGTTTCTGAAAGAGAAGAAACGGATACTGAGTAAGAGGACGATCAAAACAGTATTAAAGAGATAAGGAAACTGAAATCGATACAGGTGAAGGGAATATAGATAAAAATAAGCCATACTTTTTTAAGAAGAATAAATAAAAGTGATCCAAAATAGCCCCCGCTAGTAGCAAAAGTTGATCTGAAAACACATTTAGGTCTAAGATTCCAGATGTAAGTGGCGAGGCATATAGGGACAAACCATGCAAACCCATAGATGCATGGAATTTATTGTTTAATGATCATATGTGGATATCATTGTTCAGCATACAAACGAACGAACGCATTGAAAAAACTGAGCTGGAAGCTTTTATAAGTCTTCTTCTTTTCTCTGGCGCATTCAAATCCAATAACGAAGATGTAAGTTGGCTGTGGGCTACGAATTTAACGGGGCACGATATATTTCCTGCTAATATGACTTTAAAATGTGTTTATTTTTTGTGTTCAGTATTGAGATTTGATGAGAGTAGCACAAGAAAAGAAATAATAAGAAATGGTGATAAACTTGCTCCTATACCAGGATTGTTCAACCTCATGATTATCAATTCCCAGTCAAATTATGATTGTGGTAAGTACATGACCGTTGATCAGATGCTTGTTGGATTTAGGGGAAAATGTAGATACAAGATATATATACCCAATAAACCCAACAAATATGGATTAAAAATAATATATCTCTGTGATGCAAAGACACATTATATACTAAATGCATTTATATATCCCGGTAAAGACACATCTCCTAATCCAAGAAAATTCGCAGTTCCAACTCTGAATGTCTTACAACTTGTTCAACCAATTATAAACAGTAACCGTAACATTACCGGCGATAACTGGTTTTGGTCAATACAACTTGCAACAGAACTAAAAAAATCGGTTTAACATATACAGGAAAGCTGCGTAAAAATAAAAGAGAAATACCAAGTGAATTTTTATCTAATAAAGATCGCCCATTTTGTTTTACCTGCCTAAGAAACGCAAAGATATAATAGAGATACAATAATTCAAAATGAAAAATGTCTTCCTGAAGTTATGAATTTCTACAATTCAACAAAAGCTGGGGTAGATAGTTTAAACTAAAAATGTGCCTTTTATAATGTGGGTCGTAGAAGTAGATGTTGGCCCTTGACTTTATTTTATGCGATGGTAAATATAATCGACGTGAATGCAAGTGTTATCTATAAGTGCGCAAATAATGCATGTACAAAATGTTGAGCATTTATTATCTAAGTTCAAGAAGATATCATAATGGACCATTTAAAAAACAGGATTTCAATACAAACAATTCCAACAGATCTTCGGACATAATCAAACTTGATATTGGCATAACTACGGACGCTTCAGGGGCCATTATTCCCATGGACAAAAAAAGGCGTTGTTACATGTGTCACAGTGATAACAAATATCCACCGAAATGTTCAGTGTGCCAGAAAGGTATTTGTAAATCTCATAGTATCAATGCAATTTTAAGTTTAATAAAACAGAAGATACAGAGGGCCAAAAGGATGGCTTGTGGCAGTTGTTTCATGTTTTTTACTTTTTTTACGTTCATAATATTTATTATAGACGTTATTAAAATATCACTTGTTAAAATATCAACCATTTTCTATATTTCAACACTGGAGAGTAAAATATTTTAATTTTGTATTTTTATAGTTTTTTGATATAAATATGTATCTAAATAATTCGACAAAAATATAAGACACAAGCACTTTTGAACATATATCTTTTTATAATTATATAATATTTGTGGTACCAGTTGAGGTCTAAAACAATGATTTTTATTTAGCAGATTTGAGGCATAATTGCAAATGTGTTTCTGATTGAGAAAACTTCTTCATGTTCTTTTATTTTTTCTTGAATGATATACCTGTTTATCCCATATACGTTTTTCAACATAACCCAAAATATAGTTACAATGATAATGATTGGTATTTGTTTCACAATATATTCAAGAACATAAATACTCAAGTTTACATAGTCAAAGAAAGACGGGCTTTGCCGAACATTGTATTAACCAGAACCATTTTTTTAACACAAATAATGCCAAATTAATACCTAGCTGCAATAAAAGCAGGCTGTTAAATTAATTGGAAACTTTCGAAATTAAAAAAGCACAAGACACCTAAAAACACCCAGCTAGACTTCAGAAATACCCCAATTATTGAAAGTATCATAAATTTAAGGAGACAGTTAAAGAGAAAAACCGACCTCCATTAAACAGAACTTTGAAACTTTAGTTTAGTTTATACATAACTTTCTTTGTGGACAGTCGCGAAGTGTTTACTATGAAACTATGCTTCACCAAAGAGCCAACCGCACAATCATTCCAAATCAAAATATAGTTGATATACCCTAGATTTATCTCTTTTGTTTACGTTGGCTTTGCAATTTTTGATAAATTTCTTAAACTGTTATTTTTTTTAAATGCTAACTTGATATTGTTTTTATATAAATATCTTTTTCAATTTTATTTGTATATCAAATCTTTCTTTTTATTTCATATCTTTTTATCTATATTTTTTCAGGCGGTTTACCAAAATAGTTATTTATTTATTTTATTTATATAATAATTATAGACGAATCGGTTATTAAGGCCATTTAGTGTTTGTCTATTTTTCTCAAAATTACACAATTCCCTATTAAAGTCAGGATAGACTTATGAACACTTAAACAACTAATCTTAAGACTAGCCCCTTTGAAGTTTGGATAAACTACAAACACAAATATCGAGCCGAGCACGGGAATCAAACCCGCTACCGTACCAACTACGGTGCCGACACAGTGGCAACATTTCCAAATTATATTCGTGTTTTAAATAAATAAACTTTTTCATCCTTTAGCGGATTTGTTTTAAAGATAGCAGACAGCTCTTTTGTAGAGTTTTTTTTTTTAATTATTAAAATTCTCTCAATCTTTGTTAATGCCGGAGCAATTTTCGTAAATAGCGACCGTCAAGATTTTCCGGTGTTATTGTGATTGATTTAATTTTTAAAGAATATTCTACTTTTAGCTCGTGCCAAATAATCATTCCTCAATTCAGGCAATGCTCTTTGTAATATCTCGACCAAAGATATATTCGGCTATAACAAAAATAATTTTTATAGATTTAATCTCTTAAATAATCTTTACAGACTATACAGCAGAACGTCGCCACATTGTATGCTGCCAGGCAAACAAAAAAGTTGCACTAGCTCAACATAAAAGATCTTTTAACACGCTGAGCATGTAGTCGAAACCTTATGCCTTGTAACTTTCCCTTTTGTGTGCATTGATATACAAGGTGTAAGGGAAAGTACTTTCCTAAAAATAACCATCGATTTATCAAATCATTCTAGAGAAAAGGTTCCTTACAACAAAGGGCAAAAGCTAACAGTTCTGGAGAAAAAATGCATAGTTAATAAATCACTAATCAAAAATCAATAAGAATTAATATTTTAAACCCATTTTTTTTAATTATTATTTTAAGCACAAATCGTAAGTAATAATTGGTAATTATTTAACGAATAAACTACAACTAAACTAATGAACATTGTTAAAACATTTTTTTAATAAAGACTGATGCCCTATATCAGCACTGAAGGATGTAGTAACGTTGCAATATCGCTACGACAAAGACTGATATTAAAAATTGCGATAGTTATTTGTACGACCACACCTGTTCAACTTTTGGTCGTCAAAATGCATGCATCTGTTAAAAGATCAGACGCATGCCGTGTTGAACGAGAGGCATGCAAGGATGCAAGGAAAAATCATGACGCACAAAGAGACGCAGAGGTAGCACACCGACTCCCACCAATGTTGCGTATTTTGCCTTTTCGCATTCAACTTCTTGATATATACTGCAAGTTTTTGCAATAGTTTACAAATTTCATTTAAAGTATAATAGTTTAGTTTATTAAGTTAAATAAATATATTGAATTATATATTTAAGAACGATAAATAATTATATAATTTTGAAAGTAATATTTTTTTTGACAAACTCCAAGGCAAGACGAAATCACAGCAGAAGTACTGAAATATTTGGAAGAAATGGCAAAGGAAGAATTTTTGTTACTACTAAACGATATCAAAATATAAAAAAAAGTACCAACAGACTAGAATATGCGTATAATATTGCCAAGGATCACATTAACAAGTTAACCTGGAAAAATATTTACTAGAATAACAGAGCATAGGCTGAGAGAGAAATTAGAAGCAACATTAGAGGAACCATAGTATGGTTTTGGAAAGGGTAGTAGCACAAGATCTAATATTTATAATTAGACAACTAGGAGAAAAACTGTTAAGAAAAGACACCAAAATCCTTATTTGTTTCATTAACCTAAAAATGCATTTGATATAGTAAAAAGAAGGGATGCTTGGGAAAGTATAAAGAGAAGAGGATTAGCAGAAGGAGTAATAGAAATTATCAAGACCTTATACAACAACAATAATAAAGTAACAACGCATAACGATGAATCCACATAATTTGATACAGGAATAGGTCTATGACAGGGCTACGTACTAAGTCCTCTGTTATTTTCAGTATTTATTGAGGATGTTGATAAAAAATAGTAAAGTAAATTGCAAAGATATAGAAAAAGGTTTTAGAAAAGTGAAAACAGTGACAACACAAGAAGACTGCTGACGATATGGTCCTAATGGCAGATTCTGAAGAAAAACTACAGCATAACTTAACAATATTCCTCCTATAGCTAGAAGTCGGTGCGGTCCTCTGCTTCTCTTCGTGCATCATGACTTTTCCTTGCATCCTTGCATGCCTCTCGTTCAACACGGCATGCGTCTAACCTTTCAACAGATGCATGAACCTTGACGACCAAACGTTGAATAAGTGTAACATCCCTAACAGATGTGGACATACCATTGCAGTGCTTCAGTGCAGATATGCTTCTTATATTACGGGGAACCTCTCCAAAATTTTGAAGGAGCTTCATGTATTTACGGGCAGCAATACCTCGAAAGTCCTTTTCCAGCTCGGAAAACAGTTATCCGACTTTCTCGAAGAATTTTGGATACGGGTTATGTAGCTCAAAAATTTGAAGAACGTGGATGACAGCGAGAAATCGGCCCTGAAGTTAAAGAAGTAATTTTACATATTCTTGAATAGGATTTTATCAGAAGTAATCGAAGTGTTGCGCGACAAGTTGGAGTGTCCCATTGGATTGTACATTGAACACTAAAAGAGTAATTACTTTGCCCTTATCACCTACAAATCTACAAGTTAAATATACAATGTACAATATAATGTACAATGAGTACAAACACTCATTTTTGCACTGACATTTGACCACTGATTTTTCACACAGGAAAAAAAATTGCGAATGATTTATTGACCCAAACCAAAGGAATTTAAAATTTTTGGACATAGTGGACATTTTGAACAGTTATTTTAACAAATAATTAATCACGCATTTTTTAATATGATGTGAATCGTCTAAAACCAGTTATAGTTTAAAAAATTAGTGCTAGAAGTTTTCCTTTAACTAAACAAACCAAATGTATGCGGAAACGTATAGAATAAATGACTATAAATATATATTTTCAGATATTACTCATGAGCCAAATGCATCAAAAACCGAATTCGGCTAGATCGAAATAATCGATGAGGCGATCCCATCTAAATAAATATGACTTTGCGATCGTTGAGAAAATTAAAATGAACGTACTGACCAATTTTCCTTTTAATCAGGAAACGTTTTGTTTGAAGATTGTAAAGAAACGTACATGAAATTTATGAAAGTACTTAGCCTCACACCCTAATGTATATCGTGCACCTATAAAGCTTCTGATTCAACTAAACTTGAAGAGATTTACCACTAAACACCAAATCACTTTTTTGAACTTCTCGACGCACGTTTCGCTAACCATGTTAGCATCAGAAGATGATTTAACCATGATCATGAGATCATTTGGTCAAGAGATTAAATCATCTCCTGATGATGCTAACATGGTTAGCGAAACGTGCTTCGAGAAGTTCAAAAAAGTAAATTGGTGTTTAGTGGTAAATCTCTTCAAGTTTATTGTTTCACACCAAAGGTTCCAATAGAAGAATTGACCTTCTGATTCAAGTCAAAATATGGCGTTGCGAGCTATTTTCTCTTTAACGACAAGCATTTTTATATACATAGAATCTGATAATTCTATCTAGTTCAAAATATTGTTTTCATTTTTAACTTGTCGAGACCGTCTTTCTTCTACGAAATAATATTCTTCTACGAACGAATAAATAATCCTTACCATACACATGTTTCATTAATTGGAACGTTTCGGTGAATTTTTCGACCGATGGTATAAACACACTGACACTTTAAGTGTGATAATTTGGTTTCTCATGATTCGAATGTCATGATTTTTGCCAGAACGTCAGTGCCCCGAGGAAAGATGGGACCACTAGAAATAGCTATTTTTAAAAAATCCTATTTTCCGTGAGATGCACCTTGTATTTATATGATAATCGTACTTAATAAAGCGTGTAAAAATCGTGAACTAAGCACTACCTTAATAACTGATAATGTTTGACTGAACGAAATTGGTCCTTTATCCCAGTTCGTGGCTTTCCTACATGTTTCTATTGGAATGTATTCATACGCAACCAAAGCCCTATTGTCATTTATACTTTAAACAAGTCTTAAATCAAAAATATGTATAATATGGCCATGCTCGAGTTTATGTTAGCCAACCCAAGATTTTTCGTTTCTCCCATAGCTCATGTTGTCAATGTGTTTATGATATCTAATTAATATTTCTTTTATTTTGCCTAATATACCTTCGATCACAATCTTGACAATTAATTTCATAAATACTCGATTTTTCATGTTGATATGTTTTGTCCTACGGATTACCTAGGATTTTTCTCAATTTATTATATGGTTGTAATATATCCACTATCAAAATCTTGTCAAACCTTCGTGTTAATTAGGCATTCAACGGTATTACCATGCATTTATTTTTGTTCTATTCCTTTTGAAAAGGTACCTAGGCGAAGGAAGAATTTACACATTAGACATGAGGGAAATAGATGGTTTGCATCTATGGTATCTTTTCGTTTCAAAAATAATGTTGTTTGACTGAATTAAAAAATATATTATTTTTATAATTAATAAAAAAAATGTTAATTAGTTGGTAAGCAACTAACATATTACTAAAATAGTAGGAAAATAAACAATAAACTATTCTATTTTTTTATTTTAAACGAAATTGCATATAATATATTTGAAAGTTTTATTATTATAATAGTTTAATGAAGAGAAATATCTTAATTCAAATAATAAAATATCTTAAACCAAGAAAAAAATACAAAATTACCAAAATTAGTAAAAAAAATTAGTAAATATTACTATACCTAAGTACAACTGCAATAATACAATTTTTGAAAATAAAGGAAATAAACATTATTGAAAGGAATCTGAATTCATCACAACTCTATTCGCAAAAAGAAATACGATTTTGAACAAAAAGATGAAACGCTTTTCTCGCAATTTTGCAAGGACCAAACAATGCTGAAAAGAACTTGATTTCATCACAATTTCATTCAAAGAAAAATGTCCTGTTTCGAACAAAACGGTAAAGCGTTTTTCTCGCTCCTAACATTGTACGCCACTGAAATGAAAACGCTATACAGGTCACGCCAGGTAACAACCAGGCCTTCTGGATCGATACAGCTCTAAAAAAGGCTCTTACGACCAAAGGAAACAAGTTATTTCATCTACTAATGGTTATGTTTTTTTTTATTCATTAAAAATTACGTTTCATTAACATAGAAATCAATATCTTGTTTATCTTCTAGGTAGTTTTTTATTACTAATTTTAAAGAAAAATTTTGTCTAGAATTAACCAAAAGTGTATTAATTTATTTTAATCGAAATAAATGCTATTTTAAATAAACAATCTCTCTAAAGCCTGTATAAAGGGATTGATGTGTTTTAATTAAAATTGCTTTTATGATGTTATAAAATAATACATAGATAATAATTTAAAAGATTTAGACTTAGAAATTCTCAGTTTTTTAAAAATCATTTCTATATAAGATCCAGCATATAATTAATTAAAAAATAATGAAAAAACTTTTGTTTTATGAAAATATCAAGAACGAATAATTTATCTCAAGAATATTTTTCACAAAAAACCAAATAATGGTTTGCGGACCTCGACCTACATTTCTCCAACGATGTCATCATAGTCAATTTATCATAATTATACTATAAACAACTATCCATTACGGACCTCCTGATGATACTAACATATTTAATGAAAGAGGTGTCGAGCGTCTAAATAAAAGAAATATGGTGTTTTATGTAAAACCTCTCGAAGAAACTTACGAATGGGTGCCAATCTAAAAATATATCTAGTAATAATCAATATATGCATTGTTATACGTTCCTTATATAAGTGAAAAATTTAAGCGAGAAAATCAATAGTAACGTCAAAAGTTTATGGCGTTACTATTTATGAATCTAAATTGGAATAGATGAACAATTAAATATCAAATAACTTTTTTAATTTTCAATGCGCGTTTCGCTAACCATGTTAGCATCATCAAGAAATGATATAATCTAATGATCAGGAGGTGATTTAATCTCATTAGATTAAAGTATCTCCGGATGCTATTAACATAGTTAGCGAAACGCGTGTCGAGAAGTTTAAAAAAGTGATTTGGTGTTTAGTAGTAAATTTCTTCAAGTTTAGTGTTTCACACTGAAGGTTTCAATAAAAGAATTGATTTTTATGAATCTCTTTTACAACCTAAATCAAATTTTTAGATAGAGAAGACAATATTCCGAGAAAAATACTTTTCGCTCGAACAAATGTAACGATATTTGATTAAAAAACTATGAATGATCTTCTAACTCTCATTGATCAGTTGTATTACAAGGGCTCTTGCCTGCACATAACGAAATAATATTCAATTAGTTTGCATTGTCGAGAAACAAGCATCAACGGTTCAACTATTTGTGAAATAAATTGTTTACCGCAGTGATAGGTGATTTGAAGATTACTGGGTGAAGACAATTTATATAAATAAATACTGCCAATGAATATATTGTATGCTTATGGAGTTAGATTGAGGAAAATTGATTCCACTGAGTAATATTATCTTCTCAAATTATTATCAAACATTATTCTTAAAAAAGAAAATGTTAAGGGTAATGAATGGTAAAGAAATCGACAGGAAAGATAAAATCCTTATTTCGTTTCTCAGAAGCTCCTAATAAAATATATGTTATATATTTTCGATTGTTGCCAACAATCTAAAGTATTGTAAATTAAAGTCTTAAAATGCTAAATGTTGGAAGGCGGCCAAAATACGGCCAATAAAGCCATTTCGAAAGGAGTTATATCGTATGCAATTGGCGAAATTACTAGAAGGATAGGAAAAATATTGCTACAGTTATTCGTTGGTAGGAACACTAATCTCAAGACGAGAAGTTCCAAATGTGGTGGCTAATGATTCTAATTTATTTAAGAGATTGCGCTAGAAACAAGGGTTGGTTCACAGTTTAATTTCTTACGTCATTTTGTTGCTATGACAGTACCTTTCAAAACGCCATTGATGTTTAGATGATTTTTAATATCTCAAATTTTTTATTAAAAATGTTTTCCCAAATGGTATCATCACACCAGGTATCATCACAGAAGAGAAAACATACGTTTTGGTAAAGACAGGCCAGATGATAACAATATTTTTCATAAATTATATCCTTCATTCGTTCAGACTTATGGTATATTGTTCAGGATTAATACGACCGATAATCAGTTTTTTAATGAAATAACCAGTTGTGGATGAAACGTGGTATATGTTCATTTTTTCAAAGAGAGCTGGACAAGCCATGATCAGACTTATTATTTTGATATTTTTGTAGAAGGCTTTATGACCATTAGAGAACCCGGTGAATTAGAGACCAGGCCGTTATAGAACTTGTTGTTTCGGAGCCCAACCATTACCGAAATCAGACTTTTTTGGGCCACTTTATGCAGTACTTGGTCAATTCCGATTCCAGACCTTTTGGGGAGCCCAGCAGAGGGACACAGAATTGCCAATAAGTGTACTCGTTGGTACTTGGATACCGAAGTGACTGGATAGACAAGCGGCAAGACAAAGGAAAAATAAGGCCAGATAACTAAACCTCCTTGTGTTTTTCTTATTGCGCATGCGTTTATTAAAGGTATAAATTATCCCGAGAGTTTTTTTTATAAGATAGACCACTTTCCAGTTTCGGGGTCCATCATTACATAAGATAATTTAACGAACTGGGTAACGACCTTTTTATGTGCCGCATCAACTCAACCATGACCTTCTCTCCGGTGCTCCCCGCGAACGGCTGCCGTTGGTGTGGCCAGGATTTTTCATTTGATTTGATCAAAAGAAACATTTTAATCATAACACATCAGCAAAATCAGGATCACGAAAAGAATTGCGATGCACTTGACCACCAAGTGACCCTAGAGAGTTCAACCTCGTACTGAGGATGTATCAAATATGTATGGATGTATCAATATGTATGGATGTATCATATATGTATGGATGTATCAAGGGGACATTGTGGCCAGATCGAACGCCACACCACCAGTCTCATTACGATAAGATATTAAACAAATGAGTAGCACCTTCCTGAAAACTTGTTGTTTGTATTATTAGGTTGTTAAAAAAGTATTTAACCATTAAATTGAAATGCACATATTTCAGCTCAAACAAAATAAGTTTATACAAGTTACGTAAAAATCCAGAGTTCTAAAGGCGTCGAAGTTATTGAAGGCAGTTTTAGCATCCTCTTGATTTTTTAGAAATGCTTGAAAAAGTGCAGACGAGTGCAGATAGTCGGTAGTTGAGAGGTCAAGCGAGTATGGCGAATGGTCGGGAGTCTCATAGCCTAACTCAGGCGGCTTTTGTCGCGTGATCATTGAGATGTGTGGTCGAGCATTGTTATGAAGGACAATTGGTCCTTTCCTGATGACCAATGCTGGGCACATGGGTTGCAGTTTTGATGGATTTCATCAATTTGTTAGCAGTATTTCTGAGATGTAACTTTCTCGTCTGGGTTCAGGAAGCTGTGATAAATCACACCGGCCGCAGACTAACAGTCACCGTGACCTTATTTTGGTGAATTTTCGGTTTTGAGGAGTGTTGTGGAGCTTCTTCCTTCAACCACTGAACCGATCGTCGCCGATTGTCGTAAAAAATTCAGTTATCATCGCACATCAGAATCGGTTCAAGAAGCGGATCATTTTTATTGCGCAAAAGAAGGGCAGACGACATTTCAAAACGACGACTTTTTGATTTTCATTCAATTCATGCAGCACCACCACCCATTTATCCATCTTTTTTATGATTTTGAAATCACCTGCATACGGTTTGAGATCATCATATGCGTTACGCCTAATTGAAAGGCAAGCTACCGAACAGTGGTCACCCAATTAGTCATTGTCAACATCCGATGGCCGACAACTACGCACATCATGTTCAAGGATCTCATCACCGCTACAAATTCTTTTTAAACCACCATTACGCAAAACGTATTTTTTGGGCCAGACGCATCGTTGACATCGTGAGCTGTTTCGGCAGCTTTTCAGCCTAGTTTGAATTGGAAGAAGAAAATTGTGCGAATTTGTCCATATTGCATTTAATGCTCTAAAAAAAATATTCAAAATTATTTTAAAACAAAACTAATACCATAGTTAGATAGAACAAAAAACGCGCTTTAAAATTAGATATAAAGTTAAAGCAATTTAACAAAAATTTAGTTGGAAATACAGTATTTAAAACTGAAATAACAAAAACCGCAGTAACTTTCTTGACGATCTAATAAATCAATTTGTTCCAATTACTCGATCTATTCTGGAAAACAACTTAATATTTTAACTATATATAGAAAAAATTATTTTCAGAAGTTATATTTGACAACAAATAAATTCCAATGATACAAATAGCAGCTTGAGTATAATATTATTGAAAACGCTGGCTTGGTTTGTTTACAGAAATTAGTTCGTAAACATTAAAATAAAAGTTAAAAAAAATATATACATTTTCATTCCATTGAAAGACTATATTTAAACATTCTGCAGCACATTTATTTAAACATGAGCATCTTACAATATATTATTTTTAAACACGCAAGCAAGAGGCGCTCTTAAAACGGTAATAAAATTACTATAGTCGTTTGCTTGATGGAAAGTTTGATAATATTTTCTAGTTGACAATTCATTTTTTGTTCAGTCAGATAAAGAAACTTTTTATAAAAGTAACATAGTAATCATGTTTGACTCATTAAATAAATTAGATTCGATTGGTTTTAATGGTTTAAGGGATAACATCCAACTTGGTAACCTAAAGAAATCTTATTTATCCTTTTAATGATTCTATTTAGTTATGTTAAAACCTACTTTAACAAAAAATTGGATACATCAAGTGATATAATTAGTTTTATAAAGGGTGATTGTTTTAGTGTGCTCGAAATTTCTATAGGGGCCGCTGTCAAACGAACTGTAATTTTGCGCGCTTCGAATACCAAAATTATTTAGTATAGTCTGGAAAATAATCATGAAACGTTTAACATCAGAGTAACGCTGGCAAATTGTCGAAATTTATTATTAAAATCGGTGTTCTGTGTGCCAAACTTATAGAGCATTTCGCGATATATTCGTCGAATTATCGACAAAATCCGAACGCATTTTACGCTGCTCGATATTAAAACAAAAACAAAACAAAAAGCTGAGTGTTTCCGAAGAAAATATCGCTGCTGTTGCTGGCAGTATCGATGAAAATCCAAATTTATCAATTCGTCGCTCTTCGCATAAAGTTGGGCTTTGTCATTCGACTACGTGAAAAAGTTTATCTTAGTCTGGTGCATTACAAGATCCAGCTTGTCCAAGAACTCAAGCCGCAAGACCATCATTTGCGTCATACTTTCGGAGGCTCGAAATCAATTGCAATTTGACCCAGAATTTAACCGCAAAATTTTGTTCAGTAACGAAGCTCATTTTTGCTTAAATGGTTACGTTAATACATAAAGCTGCCGTATTTTTTCAGTTGTTTTAGACACCATTGAATTGTGAACCATGAAATTTTATACTTTGTTGCGAAATCCTAGATAATCTTTTTGGCCAATATACTCTAACGCTGCAATATTCTACTATTTAAGCTACCTGTATAAATAGTATTAATGGTATTTGTGACATTGTTATGCTTTCGAAACTCATACAGCATCAAATATCAAATTTGGAATTTATTCCCACGTATCACAAGTATCACACGTCAAGTATATCAATCACTCGAAAATATGATTTCAATATTTTTTCTCCCACATATGAAAATTTTTGTTATAATTTTTATTTTTATTTATTTATTGCATAACAATTTCTAGAGCGAATAACTTTACAGCTTGCCCTTTTAAAAACAGTTTTTGCATATATATAATAAACTCTAAAAAATCGCAAAAAAGAAAAGAATAAAAGTAATTCATCTAAACATAATTAGTTGTTATGTTTTAGCATAACATGGATCATCCAAAAAGGACTGTTCATAGAAAATATTTTTGTTTATAAATATTATCAACTGGAATCAAAATTAATACATAAAACTAATATAAATAAACTTTTTATATTCACAAACCCTCAAACAAACACTTTACCATATGAATTAAAATGTATCAGCTATCCAGGTAAATTTATACATTCCAAATTGAGTTATTTCTTTCCAATTTATTATCGGTTAAAATTTCATCATCAACATCCTATTTAATTTAATTCTATTTAACGTAATTTGAAATAATACAAAAATACTTCGATAATCTACCCAACATACATGACATAAAAACTGACAGTACTTGGTAAAATTTAGTTATGCATGAAAAATTGCACAGAGGGCTCGTGAAGAATATTTAAGATATTCATAAAACAAGGGAAATTTTTTCCCGTGCTTCACATAAAATTTACACAATTACAATCCATCAGTCCATCAAGCCGTCAAACGTCAACAAAAGTGATGGTGGCTTATGGCCAAAAATCGGTCGATGTCATCTTTCCATAGTGCTTTCAGTCTTCATCGCGGACATTGGCAATCAAGAGGTATCCACTCCAGAATTGTCTTAGTCCGCCTGTTAAATTTATTCTGCCCTCAGTAAATTTATTAAACATAACCTGACTCTTTTTCAGGTTTATTTTTTAGCCAAATGGTTTTCCAGCCTTTTGCAGCTCTTGTATGCATCTTTGCAGCCCCTCTGGGCCTTGTGAAAGGAGAACGATGTCATATGCAAATATAAGATAACTTAACTATGCACCATTGATAGATATACCCTCCTGTTCCCAATTCAGATTATGGAATGCTTCTTCAAAGCATATATAATTATGTTGAAACAGTTGTTTCTAATCAGAATGTTTTATATTTCAATTTTCACATCTTTGTAGCGGACAAAGAAAAAAAATCACAATAAAATCGTAAATTTCGGGCCTGCAATTGCAATGGACTAGAGACAATATATATATATATATATATATATATATATATATATATATATATATATATATATATATATATATATATATATATATATATATAATATATATATATATATATAATATAATATATATATATATATATATATATATATATATATATATATATATATATATATATATATATATATATATATATATATATATATATATATATATATATATATATATATATATATATATATATATATATATATATATATATATATATATATATATATATATATATATATATATATATATATATATATATATATATATATATATATATATAATATATATATATATATATATATATATATATATATATATATATATATATATATATATATATATATATATATATATATATATATATATATATATATATATATATATATATATATATATATATATATATATATATATATATATATATATATATATATATATATATATATATATATATATATATATATATATATATATATATATATAAATATATATATATATACACCCGAAGTTTTTGAATTGATTGCGATGTGAGTATCCAGGTTTCACTTCCGTATGTCATAACGGGTAGAACGCCCTGATCGAATACTTTTCTTTTCAGGCAACGTGGGAGTCTGCTCTTAATCACTATGTTGAGCCTACCAAATGCCTGCCAGCCACATTTAACACGCCGTTCCACCTCCCGGGCGGTATTCCCCTCCATTGAAATCCTCTGCCCAAGATATACAAAGCTGTCCACAATCTCTAAATCCCTTCCTAAAACTGAAATTCTTCTGTCCTGAGTGAAGTTATTGAACATAACCTGACTCTTTTTCAGGTTTATTTTCAAGCCAAATGGTTCGCCAGCCCTTTGCAGTTCTTGCATGCGTCTTTGCAGCTCCTCTGGGTCTTGTGAAATGAGAATAATATCGTCTGCAAATCTAAGATGGTTTAAGTTTGCACCATTGATCTTTACACCATCCTGTTCCCAATCCAGTTTACGGCTGTTTACTGCTTGTTCTCTTGGTTGTGCGTCATTCAGTTTTTTTAATATTCTTTTAGAAATTATCTTAGTGAAAACTTTGTACATCACTGATAGGAGGCTTATTCAACGGTAGTTCTTTAAATCTTCCTGTGCTCCTTTTTTATGTAAAAGGATCACTTCTGCATTTTTCCATAAGTCAGGTACTTTTTGTTCTTTGAGGCATTTTGAGTATAATTTTGCCAGTGTTTTATGTAACGTCCGACCACCAGCTTTTAGCATTTCGACAGTTACACTATCCTTTCCTGGAGCCTTGCCGTTCTTCATCAATTCTATAGCATTTGTTACTTCCTTCACTAGGATATCTGGCATTATATATTGTTTTGGCGTGGGTACTGTTGTCCCTGACTGGCTCTGATCTTCATATAACTGGGAATAAAACCTTCTGACAATCTCTAACATTTGGGTACGCGCCCTGCACGCTGTGCCATCCTCAGGCTTTAAAGCATATATTTGCGTTCTTTTGATTCTCAGCTTCTGTTTAGCTTTGTTAATTCCTTTGTTTTCTTCCAGGGTTTTTTGCACTAGCTGCATATTGAATCGGCGCGTGTCCTCTATATATATATATATATATATATATATATATATATATATATATATATATATATATATATATATATATATATATATAGAGGGTGTTAGGTAAACATGCGGCAAAAATTAAAGAGGTTATTCCTTGACTTATTCTAAGAATATTTTGTTGTATGATCATTTTTGAAAAACCCCTTTGTTCGTTTTATTATCAAAAAGTACATGTACAGGTTGCTCAATCTACAATAAATGTTCGAAATGACTTCCTCCAGCCTTGATACAAGCATTCAATCTTCTCGTCATTGACTGCCCAACTCTTTCAAATACACCAGGATCATATCTAATTGAGTTACACCCAGCAATTATCCGATTTCGCAAATCATCCAAATTCTTCAATGGAGTAGCGTAAACTAATAACTTCAGATATCTCCAGAATAAATAATCCAGGGGGTTAAGTCCGGGGATCGAGCAGGCCATGCGTGTGGCCCACTTCGACCAATACAGCGTCTATATATGAACACTATATACACTTGAACAGTGCTTGAAAAATACATATTTTTCCTTCAACCAGCAGATATATATATATATATATATATACATATATATATATATATATATATATATATATATATATATATATATATATATATATATATACATATATATATATATATATATATATATTATATATATATATATATATATATATATATATATATATATATATATATATATATATATATATATTCTTCGTTGGACGCAGTCCATAGAAATGAAAAAACTGCTATATATATATATATATATATATATATATATATATATATATATATATATATATATATATATATATATACACATATCATCATCAGCCCATGTCGAACCACTGCAGGATGAAGGCCTCTTCAGCATGCTTCCAACTTTCACGGTTCTGAGCTTTCCTCTGCTACTCTGGTCCAATATACTTAACGATTTCATCAATCCATCATGCTTTCGGTCATCTTCGCGGACGTTTGCGATCAAGCGGTATCTACTACAGGATTACCTTGGTTCACCTATCATCCACATGTCACAGACTTGCGTTTGTTCCCTGATCCACGCACAGGATTTTCTCTCTCGTCTTGTACTGCCAAGCATACATCTTTCCATTCCCCTCTGTGCTACCCCAAAGTTTTTGAATTGATTGCGATGTGAATGTCCAGGTTTCACTTCCATATGTCATAACGGGTAGAACACACTGATCGAAGACTTTTCTTTGCAGGGGAGTATGCTCTTAAACACAATGTTGAGCCTGCCAAATACCTGCCTGCCTACATTTAATACGCCGTTCCACCTCCCGGGCAGTATTCCCCTCCATTAAAGTCCTCTGCAAGATATATCAAGATATTATCTATCAAGATATATCTATATACCTCTATCAAGATATATAAAGCTGTCCTCCAAATCCCTTCCTAAAATTGAATTTATTCTGTTCTGAGCGAAGTTATTGAACATAAGCTGACTCTTTTTCAGGTTTATTTTCAAGCCAAATGTTCGCCAGCCCTTTGCAGTTCTTGTATGCATCTTTGCAGCTCCTTTGGGTCTTGTGAAAGGGGAACGATATGATCTGCAAATCTAAGATAGTTTAAGTTTGTACCATTGATCTTTACACCATCTTGTTCCCAATTTACGGAATACCTCTTCAAGGCCAGCCCAGAAAAGAATTGGCGATATTGCGTCACCCTGCCCTACACCTCCTTCTACATTAATTCCCACTTCAAGATCATCAAGATAAATTGTGGTTGTAGCTTCATCATATATCGATCCTAATAGGCTTACATATGCTTTATCTATCCCTTTTCTATGCAGTGCATTCATTATTGCATGCTTTGAGATAGAGTCACATGCTTTTTCGTAGTCGATAAAAGCCAAGCACACTGGCATGGTGCATTCGTTGTGCCTTTCTATGGCCTGCTGTACAACCTGGATATGATGCATTGTACTGAATCCACTTCTGAATCCTGCTTGTTCTCTTGGTTGTGCGTCATTCGGTTTTTTTAATATTTTTTTAGAAATTTTCTTTGTGAAAACTATGTACATTACTGACAGTAGGTATTCTTTCAATCTTCCTGTTCCCCCTTTTTATGTAAAAGGATTATTTCTGCATTTTTCCATAAGTCAAGTACTTTTTGTTGTTTGAGGCATTTTGAATATAATTTTGCCAGCGTTTTATGTAACCTTCGACCACCAGCTTTTAGCATTTCGACAGTCACATTGTCGAACACTTGCATTGTCTACTCCTTTCCAGGAGCCATGCCGTTTTGCATCGATTCTATAGCATTTGTTACTTCCACTACTAGGATATCTGGCATTTGGGTATTGTTGTCTTTGATTGGTTCTAATCTTCATATAACTGGGAATAATTTTTCTGCCAACCTCTAACATTTGCTTACGCGCCCTGCATACTGTTGCATCCTCACGCCTTAAGGCATATATTTGCGTTCTTTTATTATCATCAAGTCATAAATTAGCGTTCTTTTGTTTCTCAGCTTCTGTTTAGCCTTGTTAATTCCTTTGTTTTCTTCCAGGTTTTTTTGCACTAGCTGCATGTTGAATCGGCGCGTGTCCTCTCTGATACGTTTTCTTATTGTTTTGCAGAGCTCAGTGTACTCGACCCTGTCCTGCCTGTATTTCCCATTGCCCGTTGTTTCTTCATTAAATCAATGGTCTCAATGGAGATTTTTGTCTGTTTAAGACATTTTTCTTCTGGTGCTATTGAAGGAGCCGTTTGAAGCACATTGTTGGTGATTTCTTCATATTGAACGTATAGTTCCATTTCCTCCGGATCTTGTAACATAGCAATCCGGTTTGACAAATCAATCTCAAAATCGCTTCCGCTCTCCAGTAGTTTCCCAGAATCCACTTTGCCCTTCTTTGATCTTACCATTCTTTCGTGTTCTCTTCGATAGTTAATCCTAACTTTTGCTCGTACCATTCGATGGTCACTTCCAACATTAAAATCGTTAAGGACAGTAGAATTGGTAAATATTGTTTTATCGTTGGCCATGATGTAGTCAATTTCCCTTGCGGACTTTTCCATGTCCATTTTCTGTTGATATCTTTCTTATAGAACAAATTCATAATATATAGATCTTGTCGTTTAGCAAAATCAACCAATCTGTCACCTCTATTGTCTCGCTCACCAGTTCCACTTGGGCCAGTTGCATATTCGTCAGTTCTTGTGGTTTCAATTCTGTCATTAAAATCACCCCATGAGGATTTTGTACCTACATTTCTCCTTCTATAAAGCTGGGCCACATCATCATAAAATTCCTCAATTTCCTCATCCCTATGGCTTATAATTGGCGCATAAGCTAGGACGATTTAAAGCCTAAACTTTTTATTCTGCTGAATGACGCATTGGGCTATTCGGTCAGTCTTCGATCAGTGCGTTGTATCCGTTATGACATATGGAAGTGAAACCTGGTCACTCACATCGCAATCAATTCAAAAACTTTGGGTAGCACAGAGGGGAATGGAAAGATGTATGCTTGGCATTACAAGACGAGACAGAAAATCCTGTGCGTGGATCAGGGAACAAACGCAAGTCTGTGACATGTGGATGATAGGTGAACCAAGGTAATCCTGTAGTAGATACCGCTTGATCGCAAACGTCCGCGAAGATGACCGAAGGCATGATGGATTGATGAAATCGTTAAGTATATTGGACCAGAGTAGCAGAGGAAAGCTCAGAACCGTGAAAGTTGGAAGCATGCTGAAGAGGCCTTCATCCTGCAGTGGTTCGACACGGGCTGATGATGATGATATGTGTATATATATATATATATATATATATATATATATATATATATATATATATATATATATATATATATATATATATATAATATATATATATATATATATATATATATATATATATATATATATATATATATATATATATATATATATATATATATATATATATATGTTTTTTCATTTCTATGGACTGCGTCCAAAGAAGAATATATATATATATATATATATATATATATATATATATATATATATATATATATATATATATATATATATTTGACTTGAGATGAGCAGAGGTACGTGGAAGTACGGATGAAAAATTACTGTTTTTCAAATATCTCTCTCCACGGTCCCACTACGCTATCTTTTGAGCAAACCTTATACCTACATCCAAGGTTGTGGGAAGAATGTGTCGCGTAGTTTTTGACTGCCGCGAACATTAGGATGGCGCCCGTAGGATGGCGCGAGTTTCATTGAGATTGCGACCCGCCATCGATATGACCAGTTGACTTGGTCTTGCTCTGTTCGTTTCGTTTCAGCTGTCTCACTGCGTTGAGCTCGAGCCCAGCTGATGACGGCTGTGAGGCTAGAAACCGGTCCTGGGAGGTACTTGTCTCGGCATGGTGACCGCGACTAATTTGAGACGAGCAGAGGTACGTGGAAGTACGGATGAAAAATTACTGTTTTTCATATATATATATATATATATATATATATATATATATATATATATATATATATATATATATATATATATATATATATATAGTGCTTTCATTTCAAAAGAGATATTGAGGGGATATTCAAAACCGTTATATTTTATGTTTCACCTCCTAACCTCCAATCGCCTCTAACCAAAAATTTTTACATGGTAACCCCTATCTTGTAATATCATATTATATATGATTATAATAACACATACTATAGTATGTCTTCGCATTAGCCCAAATTAATTATATGGCATTAAAATTAATGTTTTTAATTAATAATAAAATTATATTAAAATGATATGGGATACGGTCCTCTTACTAGCTCATCAATTATATATATATATATATATATATATATATATATATATATATATATATATATATATATATATATATATATATATATATATACATATATATATATATATATATATATATATATATATATATATATATATATATATATATATATATATATATATATATACAGTGCCTTCATTTCAAAAGAGATATTGAGGGGATATTCAAAACCGTTATATTTTATGTTTCACCTCCTTACCTCCAATCGCCTCTAACCAAAAATTTTTACATGGGTAACCCATATCTTGTAATATCGCTTTTAAAGGTCTTGAAAATCGTTATTAAACTGAATTTGGTTAATCCATTCTCGTAATAGAGCGAAAAGTAAATTTTAAAAAGTATTTAACGGAATCGCAACATTGTATTTATAATGTTTATTTTAATTTTTTTTTACGCACACCATGTTTCTTTTTCTAATATAAAAAATAACATTTTTTACAGGCTTTTTATTTTAACTAGTCGCTGATTTGTGTTTTAATGCACACTTTATTCCTCATTTCAGCTAAAATTAAAAACATTTTTTTCATTGTTCGATAATGACTGGATCAAAGGTTTCCTGACAAATGGCTGGGAAGAAAAGACCGTGTGGAATGGTCAGCGAGATCTCCAGATATAATGCCACTGAATTTCTTTCTTTGAGGTTATCTAAAGAGAGTTGTATGCAAAACTTCGCCGCAGCATATTCAAGACCTAAGAACTAGAATAGATGTAGGTTAATTAATAAGAACATCTTTCAAAACGTTTGAAAATAATTCGAGATTATATTATGGTTTAGCTAACATTGGTGAACGTTTCGAGCACTTAATATAGTACATTTTTAATATGTGTTTTTAAAAGTACATTTATTTCATTAATTGAAACATATTTCACTCGCACATAAATTGCTATTTACAGCCATCGATAGTAATATACTATTATTTCACTCTATTACGAGAACGAATCAAACTATTTCAGTTTTATAAACGCAGTATAGTTAGGATTTTCATTTAAATTAAAATAGATATTTAAAATGATATATTACAAAATAGGAGTGAAACATAAAATATAAGGGACATTAGTTTTGAACTTCCCCTCGATATATAAATTGACGTGCTTTTTGTCTAGAAAATTTTCATTGCTAAAAGAAATAATGAGGATCGCTACTTTTGAAATGAAAGAACTGTGTATATAATCAGGGCTCGAATTTTTAATAGCCCCCGCAAAAGTTTGTGAATCTTCTCCCTTTTCAATCGGTCTGTCAAAATTTTCTTACCCTTGTTATAAAACGCAGACGTCGTGTCACATCCGGTAAATACATGTAAGAACAAGGCGTGTTCTTCACTGACAGGTAGAGTATTTTCAAGACTTTTATTTCAATAAACTTGTTACAAAGTCTGACCTTTTGCTGACTTAAAAAAAATAGTGTCCTGTTGGTAGGACTTAAAACTGTAATTAGATCTAAAATATCGATATCCTCGTCACTGACCAATATATTTTCCGATTCGAAATTAATTAATGTTAGTACAACTAACGTGCCGGCATCACCTTCTGCGGGACAGACAACTAAAAGTATTTTTATAACAAGGTGTTTTCTAAGCATATGAATAAGACTATTATAATTTTTGCTATTCGCAAAAATAGGCATGTCTTTCCGGAGGCATGTCTTCTTCGGATATCAAATTGAAGTTGAAGTTGAAGCATCCTTCAATCATCAACAATATCTTATGGCCATAATTATTTTTTTATGTATCGTTCATAGTCGTTACATATCGAACGAAAATTTTCATCCAGTTACCGTTTGCAACGGTGTAGTAACATCTCGCCCTTAAAAACATATGAAAATGTATCGATATCATCTACACAAAAGGAAAAAAAACAGTGAATAGATTTAATATCGAAGTTTTATAGTGTAAAAGCTATACAAAGCCCTTTACAAGTACATTCTTTGTTTATAAAAAAAATATATATATTTAAACTTTTTTTGAAAAAAGTTTATTTTTTTTATATTTCAGTGACTACCACAAATAAAATTAAAAAAAAATTATCAATTTTATTACCATAAACATGTTGATTCATTTGGTAATTGAGAATTATTTTTTTATATAAATAAATAATTATAAAAATATTTTTTTCAATGTTTCACGAAAATCCATACTATTATTAGTTTGAGAGCCTAACCGACTGATAAAATCTACAACACCCTGTGGACTGAGCTCAAAGGCGTCATCGGATAAGATGCCATGTTGCCAGATCGTTACCCCTCCCAGAAAAAACCATCAAATATTTACGTCGACGTAGAACGCGGCCGCCTTCCCTTATTAATAATAAATTATTTTCCATTTACGGCGCTTCCTGCAGGTAAAACGGGGCACCCCTGCAGGACCGTGGGGGCCCAGCCAGACGTCGGCATAATACAGTTTAATGGCCACCACGTCATTGAACAAACAGCGGAAAGTTGGGGCGGGTGCAGATACAATTTTTCGACCTCTCCGAGTTTATTCTTCGAGTTTTCTGAATGACTGTAGTAAAAATACATATGCTCTTCAAATATAAAGGTCCTTTATAAATACCAAATAAGATTATTTTAAGGGTAAAAATATATTTATTTATTAAATTAATTTAAATTTATACTTCGCTACGTAGTAGCTAGCTTTTTCAATTCCAACTTCAAATTGAGATTCAACTCCAAATGCTCCAAAATAATGCTCAGCATTTGCTAGTCTATCGCTATTCTTCTCAATTGCGTCCTCTTCTACCGCACTGAATAGTTTACTCAGACATCTTTGTCGCACATTTTTAATCACACCAATATTTCGCTTTTTAAATCTCGCCAACAAGAATTCAAACCAGATTTTTCGCAGACAACCCTACATCATCGCGTTTGCAATAAAACTATCTATATTTTGATATAAAATTTATTTATTGAACAGATGAGCGTAAATTACTATTCTCCACTTACCTGTTTATACCTGCCAACCCAATAGTTATGCTAGGAAAAAAATTGACAACCTAACGTTTGTATATTATATAGGCTTCATCCTTCAGGCTTCATACTTCATGCTTCAGGCTTCTATAGGCTTCATTGGTATAAAATTTGTGTCTTTAACAAATGAGTGCAATGTTTAAAAAAAGTAATTTTTGAATTTTTAATTAATCATAGTATGGCCAGAATTTTTTTAGCCAACCCACTCGATATATTTTTCATACATAAATAGAAATACTTTTCATCCATTGAACGGATAGGTGAAGATCGTTTTTAATTCGGATCTTACACTATAAAGCTGGGTCCACATCAATACAAATTTGTGTTATGCGGGCTGTATATATTGTATGTGGTTTGCCTGTGCAGCAATGTAGATGCTCTGATACACAAATATTGTCGCCGCACAGTGCGCACACAAACCATCTATTTTCCACTAGATAATTCGAACAAATTGTTCGAATAAGAACTAAGAACTCGAAGCTTAAGAGGCTACTAAAGATGGGACATACTTGTGAGGTGAGGTATCAAGTGCGGTCGATTCAACTGTTACACTCCCGCTTGAAGGTTAAGTTTGAAGACTACGTTAAAAAATTCACAATCTTGTATTTTTGGACAATTTTTATCGCTATTTTATTGAAACTACAATATTAGCCAAACGCGTCAAATATAAATATAACAAAGTGAAAATGTGGCAAGAACAATCTTTTATTAAATTTTTGTGATGAATTTCCATCAGATAGAAGCCAACATAGTCCAAAAGAAACGACAAAATTTGTTTGTGATCTGGTAATATCGTGATGAAAAGAAAAACCCATACCATATGTATACAAATAAAAGCAAATATAACAAAAATACCTCGTATATCCCATTAGATTGAGAATCTAATATTTTTTTGATTAATGTCTGCTTTCAGTCAATCCAATAATATAAGTTAAACAAATATTTCAAAAGAAATGTTTTCTTTAAATCCCACTTCAATATTTCCATCCGAAATATACATTTTATTACAACATATAGCATTTCAGAGAAGCAAAATTTGGAGTGTTCAGCTTTCAATGTAAAGATATAACTTTTTCATCGGGTTTTTTCTAATTTTATATTCATAACCAACAAATTTTCGTTAAAATAAATTCAAATGCCAATACCTAATTCGACAATAAGGAAATACTTTAAAATAAGATGAATTTCCCTTTATTTGTTTTTACCCGATATTTGTACTTATTTTGTGGAATATTTTATAAGTCACATTACATTTTACCTAAAACAGGTACATGTAAAGTAGTAATTTCAATTATTTCTATTTTAAAAATGCAACATTGGAAATCAAATGTCTTGATATTAAAAATATACAAAAAAAAACAAAGCAAAATTTGTTTGATGCTCCACGTAATAATTGATCGTTTCGTCGCCGGTTCCCGAACGGCAGCAAGTGTCTTCGGAGGCCGGTTTCTGCCATTCAGCCGTAATCAGCATGGCACTGTGGACCTTGGAGCATCGTATGTGTATGGTTGAGGAGTTTTTTAGAAACAATGATTCTCTAGTTACCGTGCAACGTCTTTTCCACGTTGAATGCCGGGGGCTATTCCAGATAGTAACACGATACTGCGATGAGTTGAAGCATTTCGAACTACCGGATCTGTCATAAAGAAGAAGCCACCCGGCCTTCACCATGCCATTCGGATTCCAGAAAATGTTGAAATAGTGAAAAGGGCGGTTCTTGCTAGTTCTCAGCCTTCCACTAGGTGCCCAACTTCAGCTCTGAGAATGTCCCGTCGATCCCTACAACGTATTCTGCATGACGACTTGAAATTTGATCCCTACAAAATAATGATTGTGCATCAGCACATGAATTTTGCATAGCGCAGAGTTTTGTGCGAGAATGCATATATATATATATATATATATATATATATATATATATATATATATATATATATATATATATATATATATATATATATATATGTATCATCATCATCATCATCAGCCCGTATCGATCCACTGCAGGATGAAGGCCTCTTCAGCATGCTTCCAAACTTCACGGTCCTGGACTTTCCTCTGTCACTCGGATCCAATATATTTAACGATGTCATCAATCGAAGAATCTGTGAAACACGAAGAAAGGGTGAAGAGTTAATCAAACTGGAACCAACTGGACACGTACTCTACACTCGAGGTACGGAAAATGGCCGATGTGGCGGAATTGGATTCCTCATCAATCGAAAGCTGAAGGACAGTGTGGTAAAATTTGAAAGTACATCCGACCGATTAGCCCAATGCGTCATTCAGCTGAATAAAAAGTTTAGGCTTCAAATCGTGAAAGCTTATGCACCAACTATAAGCCATAAAGATGAGGAAATTGAGGAATTTTATGATGATGTGGCCCAGCTTATACAAGGAGAAATGTAGGTACAAAATCGTGATGGGTGATTTTAATGCCAGAATTGGAACAACAAGAACAGACGAATATGCAACTGGCCGATATGGAACTGCTGAGCGAGACAATAGAGGTGGCAGATTAGTTGATTTTGCTGAAGGACAAGAACTCTAAATTAAGAATTCATTTTATAAGAAAAATATCAGCAGAAAATGGACATGGAAAAGTCCATCTGGGCTCACAAGCGAAATTGACTACATCATGACCAACAATAAAACAATATTTACCAATTGTACTGTCCTTAACAATTTTAATGTTGGAAGTGACCACCGAATGGTACGAGCAAGGGTTCGGATTGACTGTCGGAAAGAGCGCGAAAGAATGGTAAGATCAAAGAAGGGCAAGGTGGATTCTGGAAAACTGCTGGAGAGAGGAAGCGATTTTGAGATTGCTTTGTCAAACCGGTTTGCTGCGTTACAAGATCCAGAGGAGGTGGAAATATCAGTTCAATATGAAGAAATCGCCAACAATGTACTTCAAACGGCTGCTTCAATAGCACCAGAAGAAAAATGTCTCAAACAAACAAAAATCTCCAGTGAGACCATTGATTTAATGAAGAAACCGCGAGCAATGAGAAATGCAGGTAGTCCTTTTGGCAGGGTCGAGTACACTGAGCTCTGCAAAACTATAAGAAAACGTATCAGAGAGGCCACGCGCCGATTCAATATGCAGCTAGTGCAAAAAAACCCTGGAAGAAAACAAAGGAATTAACAAAGCTAAACAGAAGCTGAGAAACAAAAGAACGCAAATGTTTGCTTTAAAGCGTGAGGATGGCACAGCGTGCAGGGCGCGTACCCAAATGTTAGAGATTGTCAGAAGGTTTTATTCCCAGTTATATGAAGATCAGAGCCAGTCAGGGACAGCAATACCCACGGAAGAACAAATGCCAGATATCCTAGTGGAGGAAGTAAATATGCTATAGAATTGATGAAGAACGGCAAGGCTCCAGGAAAGGATAGTGTAACTGTCGAAATGCTAAAAGCTGGTGGTCGGACGTTACATAAAACACTGGCAAAATTATACTCAAAATGCCTCAAAGAACAAAAAGTACCCGACTTATGGAAAAATGCAGAAGTGATCCTTTTACATAAAAAAGGAGCACAGGAAGATTTAAAGAACTACCGTCCAATAAGCCTCCTATCAGGGATATACAAAGTTTTCACTAAGATAATTTCTACAAGAATATTAAAAAAAACTGAATGACGCACAACCAAGAGAACAAGCAGTATTCAGAAGTGGATTCAGGACAATGGATCACATCCAGGTTGTACAGCAGGTCATAGAAAGGCACAACGAATACACCACGCCACTGTGCTTGGCTTTTATCGACTACGAAAAAGCATTTGATTCCATCTCAAAGCATGCGATAATGGATGCACTGCTTAGCCAAGGTGTAGAGAGAACCTATGTAAACCTATTAGAATCGATATATGATGGAGCTACAGCCAAAATTCACCTTGATGATCTTGAAGTGGGAATTAATATAGAACGAGGGGTACGGCAGGGTGACACAATATCGCCTATTCTTTTCTCGGCTGGCCTTGAAGAAGTATTGCATAAACTGGATTGGGAACAGGATGGTGTAAAGATCAATGGTGCAAACTTAAACCATCTTAGATTTGCAGATGATATTATTCTTATTTCACAAGACCCAGAGGAGCCGCAAAGACGCATACAAGAACTGCAAAGGGCTGGCGAACCATTTGGCTTGAAAGTAAACCTGAAAAAGAGTCAGATTATGTTCAATAACTTCGCTCAGGACAGAAGAATTTCAGTTTTAGGAAGGGATTTAGAGATTGTGGACAGCTTTATATATCTTGGGCAGAGGATTTCAATGGAGGGGAATACCGCCCGGGAGGTGGAACGGCGTGTTAAATGTGGCTGGCAGGCATTTGGTAGGCTCAACATAGTGTTTAAGAGCAGACTCCCACTTTGCCTGAAAAGAAAAGTGTTCGATCAGTGCGTTCTACCCGTTATGACATACGGAAGTGAAACCTGGACACTCACATCGCAATCAATTCAAAAACTTCGGGTGGCACAGAGAGGGGAATGGAAAGATGTATGCTTGGCATTACAAGACGAGACAGAAAGTCCTGCACATGGATCAGGGAACAAACAAAAGTCTGTGACATCATTGGAAGAGTAAAACAATTGGAATGGAGATGGGCAGGCCATCTAGCGAGGCGATTGGACGACAGATGGACCTAGGCAATCCTGGAGTGGATACCGCTTGATCGCAAACGTCCGCGAAGAAGACCGAAAGCACGACGGATTGATTACATCGTTAAATATATTGGACCCGAGTGACAGAGGAAAGCCCAGGACCGTGAAGGTTGGAAGCATGCTGAAGAGGCCTTCATCCTGCAGTGGATCGATACGGGCTGATGATGATGATACATACCTATATATATATATATATATATATATATATATATATATATATATATATATATATATATATACCCTGTATATATATATATATATATATATATATATATATATATATATATATATATATATATATATATATATATATATATATATATATATATACCCTATATATATATATATATATATATATATATATATATATATATATATATATATATCGATCCACTGCAAGATGAAGGCCTCTTCAACATGCTTCCAACCTTCACGGTCCTGGGCTTTCCTCTGTCACTCGGGTCCAATATATTTAACGATGTCATCAATCCATCGTGCTTTCGGTCTTCTTCGCGGACGTTTGCGATCAAGCGGTATCCACTCCAGGATTGCCTTGGTCCATCTGTCGTCCCATCGCCTCGCTATATGGCCTGCCCATCTCCATTTCAATTGTTTTACTTTTCCAATGATGTCACAGACTTTTGTTTGTTCCCTGATCCATGCGCAGGACTTTCTGTCTCGTCTTGTAATGCCAAGCATGCATCTTTCCATTCCCCTCTGTGCCACCCGAAGTTTTTGAATTGATTGCGATGTGCGAACCACCTTGTCCAATCCACCGGTTCGGGAAATTGTTGAATTTCTGCGTACAGAATAGATTTTTGCTTTTAAATAAAAATTTAATACATCCACTGACGTTGAAATAATGTTTGTCGCAGTGTTAATAAAAATCCATGCTTTTGGTCAGCGACTTTATCGCGCCGATATTGGTGATTATAAATTTTAAAAAAATGTCCATTAGTCTATTTGTAAATTATTCGATAAGTGATAACCAATTGATATTCGTTAAATATGCTTTTACAACTATTTACTTAAAATGTAATTTCTTGTCATAATTTTTCGATTGGTGACTTGATAAATTTGCGATTGCTTTTGTTGGAAACCCTTATGTTTTTCGAAGTTGTTTTAAGGGGCTTTTTTCTTTAAAATAATTACTATACTTTCTCTTACACCCTGTATATTTTAGATGTTATTAAGGGTAAAGTTCATTGATTACATGAATGTATATAATATTCAGGGTGTAAGAGAAAATACTTTCGTAAATTTAGCAAAACTGATCAGAAAACAAGTTTAATTTCCTTAAAAATCCCCCAAAAAATTCCTTAAATTAAGGTATTATTTGAAAATAAAATTAAATATTTTTATAGCCATATATTTCATACGTTTCAGCATAAATTTGGTTTGTTTAGTTGGAAACAAAAAAAAAACTTACCCATTATAATCGTATCAGGGCCTGATATTCCTGCATACCAAAAAGCGCCCGGTTTGCGCATGACGTCATACATTGAATAAAATTCAAATATCTCCGTTGCTAGACTTTGAAATACAATTAAATGCATTATAATTGGGATTAAGGCTTTATATGGGGGACAAATACTTTATGAGTGTGGGCAACAAACTACAAAATTATATATAACAGACACGTTTTTTATTGAAAACAATTTTATTTGAATTTAAGACAATTTATTTACAGAATAATATAACTTCGATAGTTCGAATAGTTTTTATTTGTCGACAAAAATATTATAGTTTTATAGATTAATACTATGTATTACGAGTATTAAATGTACATAAACAAATCATTTTGTTTCTCAGTTTAAAAATGTAAGTAAAAAATAATATACATTGGTTATGTAAAATTGCAATATGCAAATTAAAAGTTTAATATCCAGCTAAATTCGATATTTCTTGTCACAAATAAAATTAAAATTATTCAACACACATCTATCCATATTTTACACTGGTATTAAAAATGACACATATTTATTAAGCTCATGTTTATTGTGAATTAGCTACAACTGTAATTATGTTATAGTTTCAATCAACTTTCTTTTGCCTAATTTGCAGTTGTTTTGTTCAATTATCTCAGGCGAAAATATATTCGCGATCGATTTTTTTTCTCTGCTTTTTCTGGGCATTCAATATGATTCCTCGCCAATATCTTCTTCATGAGCACTATTTCAGATAAGTAGATAATTTTTGGTGCGAATTTCTTGATCATTGGACCACGTATTGGCAAATCTGGGGTATCATCCGTTTCCAGATTGCAGATTGTTCATTCGATATTGGTTCTCTAGAACTAAATGCCAGATTTTGAGTCGGTACAGCATCATTCTTCAATACTTGGTAACTTTTTGGTGTATAATTTAACAATTTACGTTGAAGATTTACTTTGAAATCACTATCTAAAAAGTGTTTCGAACAAATACAAGCCACTTTCAGGTTAAATCTATCCTTCCTTTTTGTGGCATGGATCCACTTCTTACAGGCAACTATAATCTTGGTAAAATGAAAAAACTTCACATCGCAAGGGTTCTTTTTCGATTGATTGTCAGAGTTATACCCAAACACAGCACAACGAATTATTATTGAATATTTTAGATTAACACCACACAAACTTCCAGTAAACTTATCATGTTGTTCGAATTTTACTCTATGGGTGACGTATTCCCGCCAACAAAGCTCCACCCACCATGCGCAATATCTTATCTTAGTAATTATCATACCACGTAGTCATTTAATATCAACGTTGAAGTTATTAGCTCTAATTTTTCACACGGTCACTTTAAAAAAATACATGATTAATAGTTGGGACATAGCATACTTAGTGGCGGCTCGTGGGTTTTTAAAGTGGGAGGGCATAGAAGAAAATAGTGCTGCTGAAGAATTTGTTTTGCTTTCCTCTTCCTCCTGTTTACTTTTTGTGCTATTGAAACCCTATACAGGAGGTGAACCAGGAAAATAAGTTAAATGAAAGAAACTAAACGGAAATAAAATATGGTGTTTTGCTCTGAAAAAATGTTTGCTGTGATAAATATTGGAGGGGCGGCGCCCCAACGCCCTCCCTTACGAGCCGCCACTATAGTATACCAAGGTTTCATTCTCAGCAAAAGAAGCTTCATCGGGTGATAAAATATTAAAGGAACCAAATTTGGATTCCTTTGGTTCCAACCAATTCAAAATTTTTTTGTCTGTGTGAAAAATCAACGAGTAAGAGGGCATGTACCCTTTGTACATGATATGGGTAGAGTAGTTGCTCTTTTAGTGTTTTATCTACAATCCAATGTGAATTTCCAACTTGTCGTGCATAGCTTTGAGTGCTTCTGATAGAATCATCTTCAACAAGATGAAAAATTTGTTCTTCGACTTCAGGACCGATATCTCGCTGCCGCTCATATTTTTGAGCCACACTACACATATCCAAAAATCTTTGAGAAACTTAGACAAATGTTTGCTGAGCTGGAAAGAGTTTCTGTAGGTATTATATGCCTAATCCCTTCGGAATTTTGAAGAGTTTTTCTGTAAATACGAAATGTGGTATTTTTGGATTAAATCGAACTTAAATACATGCATCGAATTAAATACATGCAATTATATACACTATAATTTTTATCGCTATTATGATTTCATAATTTCAACATTATTTGCGACGGTTGCGCAATTGATTAAGCATGATTTTTAATTTTTAAAAATTTATTTTAACGATGTTCATTGATTTATATTTAGTTTATTCGTAAAATAATACCCAATTAATACATGTCAAATATGCTTTTACGCATATTTACTTAAAATATTAATTCTTATCATAGTTCTTCGTATTGGTGTTAATAAATTTACATTTTTTTTCTTGGGAACCGAAGAATTCTTTAAGAATGAAACCGATCTTAAGATGTGAATCCATTTTTTCCTCTAGTAATCGAACTAGACGTAGTTCGTCTAGTCGTACTACTTTTATTTAATAATACAGTTAATTAGTGCATATTAAAATAAACAGGTTTAACTTTTCAAGAAAAAGCAAGATAATTGGACATTGCTTCTACCTTTATAATGACATAGATAAACATCATAGCCGTTAACGAAACGTGGGTTTATGATTTCACATGCGCATTAGTTAACAAGTTTTGGAATGGTGCTCCGATAACGAGCCGAAATCGGTGCAAACAGTCAACAAACTATATTACCTGGGCATTATGTGGGGTTGAAGAAAGATTTTTGTCGGAAAAGATGTCTTTATGGAACAATAATTCTAGGAATTTACACTATGATAGCGTACTGCCCCACACATCGAGTAATTAACTCGAATTATTTTTCAAATACTCAACAAATGTCAACCACCATCCACCGGATTCACTAGATATGGCACCGTGTGACTTTTGGGTCCTCAAACTTAAATCAAAATTTACAGATGGAGCAGAAGAGCATGAAAGGAGTGCCTATAAGAAGTATTTCTACGACTAGAAATGAAGTGTATTTTGATGGTGATAAAGTCTGTTTTGATGGCGATGAAGTGTATTTGAGATCAATACTTCTTGTATTGGAACCTTCGATATGAAACACTGCACTCGAAAAGATATACCACTAAACACAAAACATTTAACTTCTCGACGCTCATTTCGCTAACCATCGTCGGAAGATGAGTTAATAAGATTAACTCAGAGCTTCATCGAGAAACTATATTTGATATGTAGTGGTAAATTTCGTCGAGATTTTTTGTATTTGGGTTGTAATGTTTGTAAACATTTACACAACAATAAGGACTAACGCGGCTCGATCTGATGGAATTGGTATTGGTATAAATTTTTCATTAATTTCATTCATTCATTCATTTCATTCGTTTTTGCTGCAGGGAAATTATGGTGCGACAAAAATCTATAACAATACCTTTTCCACAAAAGCATATTGTAATTCTTCCTCTAAAACAGTTTTGTTTCCGTAAAAAATATATTTGTAATCTACCTTACTAGATTAAGAAATAATGATGTTGATAGAACAGTATTATTGCAATTTAATTTTTCTAAAGCATTTGATAGAATTATCATTGAACTTATGGGTTAACACAATGTAGGCCTGCCGCGGAATGAATGTAGATTGATGATTAGATATCGTAGTAGCAGATATCTACGTGAAAACAAAGATATATGCATCTCCCACTGAACATATCACTTGTGAACTTCCACAAGTTTCTATTCGGAGGTCACTACTAGTCTGCATCTATACTTGTGTCTTTCCTAAAAGCCAAAAATATTGTGCTATGTATATTCCATGAAACTAACGTCTTAATTAATGAGAATATTATTTAGCTAATAGCTTCTCGAATAGTATTCGGCAAAAGGTTCTGTTATTGTATTTGATAGAAATAGATATAGGATGGAGAAGGAAAATACTATAATAATTCAAAAAATTATATTACAGAATGTAGACATTTCGCAGAGTCTTCCAGTGGAAGACCTGCACTTCGCTTCACCTTTATCAACGCTTAATCTTAAAATACCTTATACTAAGGTGAAAAAACTGTTTCCTTACGCTATGTTCTGATCACCAGTTTGAATCTTACAGACTCATAGGTGACATCATTAAGTCATACGTGATGTGTAGGTTGTTAAAAGAATTGAGCATTTACAAAAATATTGTCTAATATACTCACTCGTACTAATATACTCATATGGAATATAAACGTTTCAAGCTTTCTCACATAAGTTGGGGTCATCGAAATCTTTGTTGATTCAGAGGGTTATATGCTCTATGCATGTTTATTTCATATAATATTCCGGTTTCAAAGTTCTCCATATCTTATATAATAAAATTAGATTTCATAGGATGTATTCTATATGTATTCATAGAATGAATTTAGAACTAGATTTAGGGACCAACTATCACCACTTATATTTTACACTGATCCATTCATGATTATGTACAATATAATCCAAAATCCCCTGTAGTAACTATTTGGGAGTAGGATTACTCATCTTTATTTTACTAATTTACATCTACATATAAATATATTATAGAGTATCAGTGTTATCGGTGTATATCACAAAATCTCAGTATTTTCTGTTCGTCGCCATATTTGCCGCTTCTTGCAATATTTTGCCCTGTCTTTGTATATTTTTTCTCAAACCAGTGTTGTATGTTTCTCTTGGGCGTCCTCATATCTTTTTGCTTTTTGTTCTGCATAGCCGATACCTCGTGTCCCATTCTCTGCATATGTCCCGACCACCCTAGTTGTTGTTCTATGAATTTCCCTAAACTTTCATGTTTAAATCTTCTCTTATTTTCTCATTTCTAATTTTAACACCCCTCATGTCCATGGGGATATATAGGCATATATATATATATATATATATATATATATATATATATATATATATATATATATATATATATATATATATTAAATAATTTTCTGTTGTTACTCCTGTATTGATCTTTATTCCGTATATTTTCAATGTTTTATTTCATGTTGTAAAGTTCCCTTACGAATCTATTTTCTTCCTTGCTATGATCACTACATCATCGACGAAAGCGTATTCCGTGACTTTTATTCTCTCTACAATTCTATATCCTACGAATAATAGTTTTACGTTGCTGCTTATCTCGTTAAATATTTGATTTATAAATATAATATTGTCCGTTTATTGTATTCTAAGTTTTTAATTCCCTAGCAAGTTTTGTATTCACTTCTCCTTTATTTCAGTGATCCCATAATTAATTTCTTGATATTCCCTGAAAAGCTTTCTCCATATCCAAAAACGAATAGTATTTCTCTTCATTTACTTGTTGTTAAACTTATAATCTTTCTTATTGTAAATATGTCAATTCCCAATTACAAGGAATTTGGTATTTGGTATTTGGTATCGGTATTTGGTAGAAATCCACATAGGACGGAGAATGCAAAGACTATAATATTTGATAAATTGGCTTCGCCTTTAACAACGTTTAACCTTAAAATATCTTATCCTGTGCTGAAAAAACTTTTTCCTTGCGATATGTTGTGACTACCAGTTTAAATCTTAGAGACTCAGAAGTGACAGCATTAGGTCATACGTCATATATCCGATTTATGGCATAGTAAATTTGTAAAATTATACGTTAAGTAAGGCTATTACTCTAACAAGTTTTGTATTGACTTCTCTTTTGCTTGTTTAAGTGGTCCATAATTGATTGCTTCATATTCTGTCAAAAGTTTTCTCCATATCCAAAAATGAACACTTCTCTACCTTTACTTGTTATACGTATAATCATTTTTATTGTAAATATGTGATCTTGTGATCCGCTGCTATTTCCGAATCCACTTTGCTATTGATTCTATTTTAGTTCTATTATTTTTCTAAGTTAAGTTTTATTAAGTTTTTGTTGAAGTACTCTTTCACATATCTATACTGCTGTGCTTAATACCGTAATTCCGTAATTCGCCTGTAGCTGTTGAAATCTCTTCCTTTGTATATGAATACTTTTTATCCTATTTCCCAGTGTTTTGGTATCTTTTGTTCTTTCCACACTTCCACACTACCACACTTTCCACCAATATATTTATATTAATATTTGCATTCATTTTCCATCTATATTTTAAAAAATTTCTGTTTCTGTAATATTATTATGTTATTATTCTGTAATTTTATATTATCATTGGAATTTTCTTATTCTATTCCTTTTTATCCTCTTTTGTTTCGTCTTCTTGCATGCGTATGCAGCATTTCTTGAAAGAACTCTTTCCGCCTTTTCATCATCACATTTTCTTAACTTAGAATCTCTCGTTTTTATTTTTGATTGCCATTGTATTGGTGTTTTTGTTTTCATTCATGATTATATACCATTTAGTTCTCGCCGATTCAAGACATCTTATTACCGCTACGAATTATTCAAATGTGTTAAAATGTTAAGAGATATTGTTAATGCTTTTGTTATGAACCTACCACAAATTTCTTTCTATATTAGGGAACAATAATTCTAGGACTATTCTCGTGTATAATTAATGGACACATTTTAAGAAATATGGAATTGTAGAAATCAGAATGTTTTTCGCATTCTGCACGCAATCGCTCATAAAGTTTATACTTTCTTCCCTGAATAAAACTATTTTTGAAAACCTTTGCCTTTTCTTATTTTTAACATTTAGAATCACGCAATTTTTTATTCAAAAAGGAAATATTTCCATCAAAATAAATCCAAAACGACAATCTACAATTCAAAGTACGCTTAGCCCCATTCTTCTGGCACAATAAATTCCATAACTACCGAACAATAATTACGATTGCGCTCTTCTTATTGTCAATCCTCCGCCCCAACCGAAACTAACACAAAGACAATCAGTCGCCTTATCGTTCTACAGTGAGATAAGCCTAAGCAAACCCCCAGGCCACCAGCCAGGTTGGAAAAAAGGGATTCGAATAGAAGAGGGGGACTTTATTCCATCCCTTGCTGTGGCAAAAACCGTGTCCCGGGATTTGCGAAAGGTTTTCCCTTCAGATTGGACTATTTACATTTATATTAAGGCTTATTTTCGACGTCGGACGCGTCTGTTTTTGTCAACAGAAAACGAAATTAAAAAATATGACTGGGCTTTTTACCTTCAGAAGCTAAATATCAAAATAAAGTTCATAAAAATGATGCTTCAAAAATTTCTTTAGATGTATCAATATTTGAAAGTAAAATTTATATTTAACTTCGTTTCATACCGTTTAAGTTCGTACTTGAGATTTCTTAAATAATTTACAGTATTAAACGAGACTACCAATTCTATGTGTTTTGGATAATAGGGATGTTTCGAAATTTCCATTTAAAATAAAAAGTGGGGTAAATATCACACTACCATTTTGTTTTACAGCCATTTTGTTTTCGTGAAATTATTAACAATTCCGATTTGGCTATTATGTAGTAACAGATGTGCAAGTATTCCTAGTTAATTCCTAGTTAATATTCCTAGTTAATTCCTTAATAGTGCGTGTTTAATTTGTGGATACTTTCTGCGATTAAAATGCCACGCGTTTATAAAAATCATGAACTAATGGACATAATATTAACTTACAGGGGGTGCCAACAAAATGCAGCTGCAGAATGTTGTTTGTACGCGAAAAGATTTCCTTTAAGAAATAATCTGGCTCCGTGGATGTTGGTAAATTTAGTTACAAGACTTCGCGACACAGCGTACTTAAAAGCACAATGAGGAGGTCACGTCGGAAGACCTCCTCTATGCAAAATGGTAGAGATTGAGAAAGAAATTGTCGACAACGAACACTAGGTCTATAGCAGGTTAAGTTGAAGTTGGTCATAGTAAATGGAAGACTATAACACAAGAACACTTTCATCACTATCATTATCAACGGGTACAATCGTTACAACCCGAAGATTATCCTAGAAGAGTTGAATTGTGTCAGTGGCAACAGTATATTGGTACAACAGAAATGAATATTTTTCCAAATTTATTTTGGCTACCGACGAGGACACGTTTACAGGAAATGGAGTAAATAATTTCCACAACAATCATGTTTGGGCAGTAGAAAATCTGCATACTGTAAAAAGAACCCGTTTTCAACACAGATTTCTAGTAAATGTTTGAGTTATAGTAAATGACATGCTTATTGGGCCTTGCTTTCTTCTACTTCTTGGCCTGTACCCTCCCCGGATTTAATGCCCCGCTTTTTTCTTCTGTGGGGCTATTTCATAAAGTTAGTTTATCACGATAGAAAAGTAATTACTGTGGAAGAAGTAGAACAGCGCATCGAAAACACTTGTGATGTTATTCATGGACACCGGGATTTTATTTTTTGAAGCGTGTAGTGACGCATGGGTACGCCGAGCAAGATTTTCTGCTAACCGAACAAATGGTGACAATTTTAAACAATTTTTGTAACACGTAACATTTTTGTTTTTGTAATTCTGCAAGTTTTATTTAAATGATTTTTGCTAAATTAACTTCTCTTTGCGAGTTCTACAAAGCAATGGTTGAGAATATCAAAAAGTCAGGTCAGTTTTCAAATTTTGTAACTGTTTAACTTCTTAATTTTGAAACTATTATGTAGATGATTTTTGGTAAAATTATTTATTTTTACAGGTTCTACAACATGTAAAATAAATGATCCAACTTTAAAAACACCCTGTATAATAATAAGCGACTAGAATACCATACCATCAAATATTCTGATTTGGCTATAAAAACTGTTTAAGGGGATTCTTGAAAGAAAAAGTTTACATAAATAAACCCCAAACCATACAGTAACTCAAGAACAATATCCGTGCGGAAATCGCTGCACTAATACCAGATATGTTGACAAAAGTTATGGAAAATGTGTTAAAAAGAGCACAAAGTAGCACTCCAGCCGGCTCACATTTGATTGATATAATTTTAAAAAATTAATTAACACAAAATTCAAAGACAAAATAAACATATAGAAAAAAATCTGCCTTATTTCATTTAAATGTTATAAATAATTGAAATAGTAGCATATTTGCCCCATGCGTTATTTATGGAAATTACATTATGCTCAGGAACGTCAAATACAATTAATCAACGTCTCAGGAGAAGATAATACATCCGCATAATAAAACCAAAAATTTGAATATAAAACTAATAATCCGACTTAGGAAATCCAATTTTTAGATATGGTGAAAGTTTAAACTGAACTGAAAAGCCAATCAGCATTAACTAACACCTCCTAGAGTACTAACTTCATCTCCCAATTGACAGTATATTTTTCTATATCAGAAAAAAATAAATAAAAATATTTATATATATATATATATATATATATATATATATATATATATATATATATATATATATATATATATAGTATATATAGTATATATAGTATATATTTTTCTATATCAGAAAAAAATAAATAAAAATATTTATATATATATATATATATATATATATATATATATATATATATATATATATATATATATATAGTATATATAGTATATCGTATATAGTATATATAGTATATATAGTATATAGTATATATAGTCAGTTGGACCCTTCAGTCGAAGCGGACAATACTTGAAAATGCCTAATACGATTTTGGCGAAACGCCGTGACTTTTCACAGGATCAACGGATCGACACCAGGAATGATTTAAAAACATTATCTACCATCCGTGAAAATATTAGATGTAACATATATATATATATATATATATATATATATATATATATATATATATATATATATATATATATATATATATATATATATACCGTGTGTCCCAGCCAAATGGAATAAATTCGTTAATAAATAAATGGGGGCCTGTTCGAAAAAACGCTCGAACACGTCGATTGGTATTTTTAGATGCGAATCTTTAATTTGATCTGTCATCTTTTTGAAGGTCTGCCGCGTGATTTAGAACCCTCTATCTGTCCCTGTACTACTAGTTTTTCCAGATTATTGCCGTCCCCGCATTCAATTTGACCAAAGAATCTTAGTATTCGTTCATAAATAATTTGAGATTGCCATTGGGTTCATCAATTTCTTGAATAACGGATGCCTTTGTTTGTCCGGGAGTTCAAGGAATGCGAAGGACCCGCCTCCAACACCAAAGTTCAAAACAATGAATGCGCCTGAGGTAGTGGGAGCTCGTGGGTTTTTAAAGTAGGAGGGCGTAGAAGAAAATAGTGCTGCTGCAGATTTTTTTTGCTTTCCCTTTCCTCCTTTTTACTTTTCATGCTATTGAAACCCTATACAGCAGGTGAACCAAGAAAATGAGTTAAAGGGCAGAAACTAAACGGAAACAAAAAAAAACCATAGTGTTTTGCTCTGAAAAATTGTTTACTGTGATAAATGGTAAAATTATCGCCTTTTCGCTCTTATTCCATATACCAGTAAAATCTTTTGAAAAAATATTGGTCGATATAGATAAAGATTGGTTTACTGTGATAATGGCTGGAGGGGCGGTGCTCCAACGCCCTCCCACACGAGCCGCCACTGGACTTGAGGTGTTGTTTTTTAATGGTTCATGTTTCACCAGGACATAGCAATATTGAAAAACTAAGGTTTTTACTATATACTTCTTTGTGTCCTGAACTCTGAACCTATATCTCCAGATCTGCCCCATTGTATTTTTTTCCATTTCGCATTTTCTTCTGAACTCATAAGCATTACTGCATTCGTTAGATAAACCCCCAAGAATACGCGAATTGAGTCACTACCTTAAATTGTCCTATTTGACTGATGTTGGGATGTTGTTTGGACGGTCGATAATCCTTATTTTTATTTTCTCCTCGTTTATTTCTAGTTCTCAAAGACGGTTTTCATCCTTTATATTTTTGCTAATTAAGGTAAGTTAACCATCCGGTATGCCTCTGTATACAGGATAACTTCTCTGGCTTTTTCGATTATTAGTGGAAGATTGAATATGTGTTCTCGTGCATCTCTCCCTAGAATCAAGCCTGTTCTGGGGGAATCTGCCATGATATGTAGGATTTTAAGCATTCATTGATAATGCGAAGGAAGATTTTACTAGTATATAGAATAAAAGCAAAAAGGCGGAAATTTTCGCATTTCTCCTTAGACCCTTTTTTTATGTAGAGGAATAAATGCTGATATCGACCAATCTTTTTTCAAAAGATTTTACTGGTATATGGAATAAGAGCGAAAAGACGTTAATTTTAGCATTTCTCTCTAGATTCTTTTTTTATGTAGAGGAATAAATGCTAAGATCGACCAATCTTCTGGCCACAATCTGGAGTCCCACACTTTCTGGCAGATGTTGTGAAATATGTCTACCTATACTTCTCGCATGGTTTTAATTACTTCGATGGTAACTTCATCCAAACCTGGGCCTTTATCGTTTTTTAGACTGCGTATATAATTTTTGATTTTAGGTTTACTAGGTATTTGATATGTTAGATTCACGCAGACCCAATTTTCTGAGTGTGTGTCTTTTTTCGATAAAGTCAAAAGTGGCATCAGTGATACAATGTTGGGGTTTTTGAAGTGTTTGTGTTTATGTATTTTGTTCGATTCATCAATGGATTGGTATAATGGTTCGTGTCCTATGTCAAAACTTGAAAAATGGTTGTGTCATTAAACAGTAAAATGACTTAAAAGTTTTTTATGAATATTTTCTTCAAATTCATGTTGTTGTCAACTTTTTGGGTGATACTTTCAATTTTAAATGAAATCTAGAATAGAGTAGTCGGTGGTCACTTCCACATTTACCTCCAGGAAAGGTTTTAGTATTATGAATTGACGATTGCCATCAAGACATTACCAAAATATATTCAATTTGATTTATGTAGTTACTATCGAACTGGCATGTGTACGGATGACAAATATGGTGTTTAGGATTATTAACTGTTGTTCTAGGCAGAAATGTATAAGTTGCTCCCCTCTAACATTTCTCTTTCCCATTCCGTATTTGCCAACAATGTTCCTGATCAAATAATATTTCACCCATTTTGGCGTTGAAATCTCCAAGAATGTTCATAATTGGAATTTTACGGATGGTTTCTTCTATAGACATCTATAAAATTCATCTACTTCGTCTCCTGTTGGTTAACTTGCAGCAGCAGATTTATTTGTTGCCTACCCAGTTGAAAGATTCATCCCTTATGGTAATGGATAAATTTTCATTTTCTTCAAATATGTTCAATGTTTCCTTCCATTGTTTGAAAAAATGTAGGGAGCTGTTGTTGTTAGTCGACTCGGACACGGAGTACCTTGACTTCACAGTGGAAGGATGGGTCACAACAGCTGTCGCAGGCCCACTTTTTTTTTCAAAATCATCCGTTGGGCCATCTTTTATAACTAAAATCCTAAATATATATATATATATATATATATATATATATATATATATATATATATATATATATATATATATATATATATATATATATATATATCATCATCATCATCATCAGCCCGTATCGATCCACTGCAGGATGAAGGCCTCTTCAGCATGCTTCCAACCTTCACGGTCCTGGGCTTTCCTCTGCCACTCGGGTCCAATATACTTAACGATGTCATCAGTCCATCGTGCTTTCGGTCTTCCTCGCGGACGTTTGCGATCAAGCGATATCCACTCCAGGATTGCCTTGGTCCATCTGTCGTCCCATCGCCTCGCTATATGGCCTGCCCATCTCCATTTCAACTGTTTTACTCTTCCAATGATGTCACAGACTTTTGTTTGTTCCCTGATCCATGCGCAGGACTTTCTGTCTCGTCTTGTAATGCCAAGCATACATCTTTCCATTCCCCTCTGTGCCACCCGAAGTTTTTGAATTGATTGCGATGTGAGTGTCCAGGTTTCACTTCCGTATGTCATAACGGGTAGAACGCACTGATCGAATACTTTTCTTTTCAGGCAAAGTGGGAGTCTGCTCTTAAACACTATGTTGAGCCTACCAAATGCCTGCCAGCCACATTTAACACGCCGTTCCACCTCCCGGGCGGTATTCCCCTCCATTGAAATCCTCTGCCCAGGATAGACAAAGCTGTCCACAATCTCTAAATCCCTTCCTAAGACTGAAATTCTTCTGTCCTGAGCGAAGTTATTGAACATAACCTGACTCTTTTTCAGGTTTATTTTCAAGCCAAATGGTTCGCCAGCCCTTTGCAGTTCTTTTATGCGTCTTTGCAGCTCCTCTGGGTCTTGTGAAATGAGAATAATATCATCTGCAAATCTAAGATGGTTTTAGTTTGCACCATTGATCTTTACCCCATCCTGTTCCCAATCCAGTTTACGGAATACTTCTTCAAGGCCAGCCGAGAAAAGAATAGGCGATATTGCGTCACCCTGCCGTATACCTCGTTCTATATTAATTCCCACTTCAAGATCATCAAGGTGAATTGTGGCTGTAGCTCCATCATATATCGATTCTAATAGGTTTACATAGGCTCTCTCTACACCTTGGCTAAGCAGTGCATCCATTATCGCATGCTTTGAGATGGAATCAAATGCTTTTTCGTAGTCGATAAAAGCCAAGCACAGTGGCATGGTGTATTCGTTGTGCCTTTCTATGACCTGCTGTACAACCTGGATGTGATCCATTGTACTGAATCCACTTCTGATATATATATATATATATATATATATATATATATATATATATATATATATATATATATATATATATATATATATATATATATATATATCCGGTATATCAAATATATATCCGGTATATCAAATATAAAAAAACACATTTAATGGTAAAATAAAGAACATAAAATGGCTATAAAATACCCTTAAAGGTTATATTAGGCATAAAAACAATAGGGTGTATGACACCTATACAGATATTTATGAATACAAACTGTGATTTTGAAGACACATAAGGCATAAAAAAAGTTATACAACATGTTAAAGGTTTTAAGAAGCAAAAAAAATAAAATCCAAAATTTCTCGGAGATGAACAAATAGTGAGATAAGCAAATGAAAAACAAATAAATGTTTGATCGTCAAACTTATTTTTTTTATAGAAATTATTGTTAAGATAGGGTAACTAAGGTCACCCAGACATCAAATATAAAGTTAAATGGCACAAATTTTAAGTTAGACAACAAGAAATTGGCAGGGCAACCATAAAATCGGATATTTTTAGTGTCTATTATTTGTAAAAAAATATAAAATATACGCTTTTTCGATAAAAATATCATGCCAGTAAAATTTCGTCCATTCGAAAAATCCAAAAGTAGTGTTTAATTATTAGAGAAAATCTTTAGAAAATGTATAACTTAATTTAGTATATTTGAATTAATGAATTCAATTATTCTACAGAGTAAAAAGTTGTACTGCTCTACGTATTTGTAGATTTACAATAACATTGAGATGTTGAAATGAATAATGATTAATTGCCATGTCATCAACTAACATTTTATATTAATGAATATATTTAATTATATAATCAAGCGGTTTACTTACTCGTTTCTCTCAGTACACTCTTCCCCATTTTGTATATTACTAGAATATTTGACATTGTCGCCAAATACAAAAAATAAATAATTTCGGATTACCATTTAAACAATTTTATATAAACTATTTCAAATTTATACTCTAACATTTAATTACATACACGAGGGTTGCTATCTATGTATCCGGAATAATAAATAAAAACCAATATTTATCATTGAAAACGGTTTTATTGTTTTTTAGAATATTCCCTGGGATGATTAATATACTTCTGCATAATACATTTGAAGCAATTTTCATAGCACTCTTTTCATTCCGATTGAGATATCTCCAAAATATTCATTTTCAAGGCATCAACCGCTTGTTCTGGCGTCGAAAATCGCTGACCTCGTGGTTAATTCATCATTGACGGGAACAAAAATAAATCAGTGGGTGCCAAATCAGGACTGTACGGTGGATGACCCATCAATTCAATGTTTTGCTCGGTCAAATATTGAGTTCTTCGGTCCGATGTGTGAGAGCTCGCGTTGTCATGGTGAAGAATGATTCTACGTCGTTAGTTGTTTCTCCTTATTTGTTCAAAGATTTCTGGCAAACAAATCGTTGTGTATCATTCAGAATTGGCTGTTCTACGATTGTCTAGGGGCACTGTTTTTTTCCAAAAAAACAGGCGACCATTTACTTCAAAAGTGCTTCTTGCGCGAACAACTCTTGTTGGGCTTGGCTCATTTTGAAAAACCCAGTCGACTGCTGTTTACTCTCGAGCTCATACGCATAGATCCAAGATTGTCACCTGTGTAGAAATTATACACGGCTTTTGACGCACCATGTTTGTATTTGTTGAGCATTTCTTTGCACCAATCAACACGAGCCCATTTTTGAACAATTATCAAACTATGCGGAATGCAATACGCACAAATATTTTTCACGGCTAAATGTAGGAATGCCTTAATCTCACCATATGTCACATTACGATCTTGCTTTATCCGTTCGCGCACAGTATCCATATTTTCTGGCACAACAACCGATTTTGGACGACCTTATTCAAATTGTCTTATGTATACATATGTCTTATCGACTATAACAAAGCTTTCGATAATGTCAAACATGACATCATGATAAAATTGCTGAAAGACAAAGATGTAGACACGCGAGATATAAGAATAATCTATAACTTATACTACAATCAGAAGGCAGTGGTAAGCATTGACAACTACAACTCAGAGGAAATTGAGATTATGAAAGGCGTAAGACAAGGATGTATAATGTCTCCAACATTGTTCAATTTATATTCTGAAAACATTATGAATGAAGCACTTGAGGATGAAACAGCCGGCATAATAGTGAACGGAATACCAATCAATAACATAAGATATGCTGATGACAGCATTGTAATGACAGAATCAATGGAGGACCTGAACAGAGTAATGGAAAAAGTAAGAAAGGCAAGCGAAGACCTCGGATTAAGCTTGAACACGAAAAAGACAAAGTTCATGGTCATTACAAAGAAAAACATCAATAATACAGAATTGCGTATTCAGGGGGAGCAAATAGAACGAGTAAAAAAATACCGGTATTTGGGCACAACAATAAATGACAACAATGACAATACACCGGAAATTATTGCTAGAATAGAACAGGCAAGAAGTACTTTCGTAAGATTGAGAGGCGTCTTATGTAGCAAAGATTTGCCGCTGACTCTTAAACTAAGACTAATAAAATGCTACGTCTGCTCTGTACTCCTCTACGGAATGGAGGCATGGACATTAAACAAATATACACAGAATAAACTGCTATCCTTTGAAGTGTGGATGTACAGAAGGGTCTTAAGAATCGCCTGGACCAAGAAAGTAACAAACAAGGAAGTTCTGAATCGCGTGAATAAGGAAGAAAATGAGCTGCTGGCAGACGTGAAGCGACGTAAACTACAATATCTGGGTCACGTCATGCGCGGAGAGAAGTACCAACTGATACAAATAATTATGCAAGGAAAAATCCAGGGCAGGAGAAGCATCGGTAGAAGAAGGATGTCTTGGTTACGTAATTTGAGAGAATGGTACAACTGCAACTCCAACCAACTGTTCCGAGCGGCAGTGTCCAAGATCAAAATAGCTAACATGATTGCCAAACTCCGGACCGGAGAGGGGACATGAAGAAGAAGAAGAATTCAAATTTGCCCATAAGCCAACGACGGCCACGATTGAATTCACTAAATCAGTGATATACAGTGAGTTGATTGGTCCACTGTTGTTGAGAGAATCCAGGCTGGAAGTCGTAGTAAATCATCGCACGAAAATTCTCACGAGTTTATTCCATTTTTTAACTGAGATGAAATTTTCAACTCACTAAACAACACAAATAGCATTAAACGTATGACCAAACGTTCTGAGTACGTATACAGTACACAATATCAGACTTTACGATGTATATGTCAGATGCCGCCTACCAATACCATTGTTGCCAATTTCGAATTTATAAATATCAACCGTCGTATGGAAGAAACTAGCTTCTCCAGTTGATTGTTCTAGTCAGGTTTCTTTGAATTTAAAATTAAAAGGATTAACAAAGACATAAATTTATACGAAAAAATTAAACAAAGTGTAATATTATATGAAAGATTAAAATAAAATCTATATATCTGACTGTAAATGTAGGTTGTCTAAACTCTTACTTTGTACTACGCAACAGCAATCTAAAGGATTTAAGCTAGGTGAAACTCGTAGCCATAACGAACACGGTGTATAATGAGGATAATACTCCCGAATACTCCCAAACGTTGGAATATTTAGATATTTCTTTACAATGTTGGTTACAGTAAAGAAAATTACTTATAAGGATAGCTTTAATAAGTATTTTTCTATAGATTTTACTTATTTATCTACAAAAATTATTGGCAAATACAATACTGCTACTTATCATGACCTACTCTGAAATCATTACATTTCTTTCATTCAATGTGATATATGTATTTACGATAAGAGGCTGCTATTTTTATTATTTTCAATAAGCTAAAAGTTTGGCTGTTAAATGGTAATAATTTTAACTTGAAGTCCTTAAACCAATTAAATTATCTTACATCTGAATCAATCCTTCCACTGGAACCTTCGATGTGAAATACTAAACTCGAAAAGACTTACCGCTAAACTTCAAATCATTTTTTTCTTTACTTCTCGGCGCACCTTTCGCTAACCATGTTAGCATCATCAGGAGATGATTTAATCAAATTAAATAATGATTTATTCAGGTGATAATTAAATCAGGTGTCAATCAAGTATCAAGAAATGATTTAATCAGAATAAATCATGATTTAATCAGATCAAATTAGGTTGCATCTCCTGTTGATGCTAACATAGACATTTTATTTAACACATTTTTGTGAAACACACATTTTTTGCCAAGTCGCCAATATTCGCGGGATTATTGCTATAAACCTGTGTTTTCACATGTCCCCAGAGGAAATAATCTAAAGGAGTTAAATCGCATGATCTCGCCCACCAAGCGATGGGGCCATTTCGTGAAATTAACGAGTTGCCGAACATGGCTCGCAATAAGCCCATATTTAGTCGGGGAATATGCGGTGGTGCCCCTGTTGAAAATATTAAGTCATCCGCATCGATTCCATCAAATACCGGAAAAATAACTTCCAGGATTGCCTTGTAGTGCTGAGTATTGATGGTAACGATGACTCCTTCCTCATTTTTAAAGAAATAAGGACCAATGACTCCTCCATGCTAAAATCCACACGAAACTATAATCTTTTGTGGGTGCAAAGCACTTTCATGTATCACGTGTGGATTGGATTCGCAGTAATACCAACAATTTTGTTTATTGATGCAACCATTGAGCCAGAAATGAACCTCATCGGAGAAGATGATTTTGCGATGAAATTCGTTGTCGGCTTCCATCATTTCGAGGACCCAATCGGCAAATTCACGACGAATATGATGGTCGGCTGCTTCAATTCTTGTTCCAGTATTGTCTAATATGGATAATATGGATGCAAGCCTAAGTCCAACTTCAAAATTCGTCATTTTGCTCTAAAAATGAGTTTACTGTGATAAATGCTGGAGGGGCGCCGCCCCAACGCTCTCCCTCACTAGCCGCCACTGATTTAAACTATATCTAATAGACGGGTGCTATATCCGCATTTAGACTTATAACGCACCCACACCATAATTTCTGAGTTATGACTGTTCTAATATGAAAATAAAATTTCATCTTTAGCCCAAAAAAACTGTGACTTTTACTTCTGGTATCCATTTCTTTTCTAACATCTAATTGTTTTTAGCTTGTTAACGACCAAAATTTTGTTAAATCTTGGTAAAAGGAAGTTTTATAACATATTTTTTTTTGCGAATTAAGTTATTGAAAAGGGGCTTTAATAAAAAAAAATGTGCATCAAATTGGTACACATGGTTAAAAAAAAAGTAAAATGTATCACAGACCATGTATCTCTTTGATTTCGTATTTTATTTCAAGAAATAAACTAGTCATTTTTATTATATATACGCAACATCACATTCTAGTGAAAGAAAAACACTAATATTTGGCATTACTACTTAACGAAAGAAGTATGGCTTTCGAAAAAACAAGTTACACACATATACGAGGTGTGAGTATTAAACAACGAGACTGCAAATGTAAGACATTTTATTTTGATTCCATACATATTTATTATACCCATACACACACATATAAATATATATATATATATATATATATATATATATATATATATATATATATATATATATATATATATATGTTTATATATATATATATATATATATATATATATATATATATATATATATATATATATATATATATATATATATATATATATGTATATGTTTATATATATATATATATATATATATATATATATATATATATATATATATATATATAAACATATATATATATATATATATATATATATATATATATATATATATATATATATATATATATATATATATATATATATATATATATATATATGTATATATATATATATATATATATATATATATATATATATATATATATATATATATATATATATATTCTTTGGACAGCGTCCAATGAGACAACAATAGTTGAGTGTCAAGTACACCCAACCGCTGGGTTCCACAATCTCATGTGGAATACACCACAGGTTTAGGCACCTAGGTTTAGCACTACTGTTGTCTCATTTGACGCTGTCGAAAGAAATCTGTACATTACATGTAAATGAAAACATTACATATATACGCCATCCGACAGGAAATCGGCGAGAGTATAGGTTGCTGACTGAACATCGAGAGGCGAAACATGTGCCCTCCAATTGCAGGGATGAGTGGGGCTCATTCCCGGTCAAGCACCTAACAAAAATGTTCATATATATGTATATATATATATATATATATATATATATATATATATATATATATATATATTATAGAGGAGCTGCAAAGACGCATACAAGAACTGCAAAGGGCTGGCGAACCGTTTGGCTTGAAAATAAACCTGAAAAAGAGTCAGGTTATGTTCAATAACTTCGCTCAGGACAGAAGAATTTCAGTTCTAGGAAGGGATTTAGAGACTGTTGACAGCTTTATATATCTTGGGCAGAGGATTTCCATGGAGGGGAATACCGCCCGGGAGGTGGAACAGCGTGTTAAATGTGGCTGGCAGGCATTTGGTAGGCTCAACATAGTGTTTAAGAGCAGACTCCCACTTTGCCTGAAAAGAAAAGTATTCGATCAGTGCGTTCTACCCGTTATGACATACGGAAGTGAAACCTGGACACTCACGTCGCAATCAATTCAAAAATTTCGGGTGGCACAGAGGGCAATGGAAAGATGTATGCTTGGCATTACCAGACGAGACAGAAAGTCCTGCCCATGGATCAGGGAACAAACAAAAGTCTGTGACATCATTGGAAGAGTAAAACAGTTGAAATGGAGATGGGCAGGCCATATAGCGAGGCGATGGGACGACAGATGGACCAAGGCAATCCTGGAGTGCATACCGCTTGATCGCAAACGTCCGCGAAGAAGACCGAAAGCACGATGGATTGATGACATCGTAAAGTATATTGGACCCGAGTGGCAGAGGAAAGCCCAGGACCGTGAAGGTTGGAAGCATGCTGAAGAGGCCTTCATCCTGCAGTGGATCGATGCGGGCTGATGATGATGATGATGATGATGATATATATATATATATATATATATATATATATATATATATATATATATATATATATATATATATATATATATAGTATATTATATGTTACATTATATTTATTATATTCAATATACACCCCTCCTCTATCACTACAACACTCCATGCGAATCTTCCATTGTTCAAAATAATGCTGGAAGTCTCTTTCTGTCAGCTCCTTCAAAATGCTTGCCGCTTTCTCTTTCACCTTAGGAAACAGATAGAAGTCGCACGGCGCAACACCCGGCGAATAACGCGGATTATCTCGGTGGAGAACCCATGACCTGTCCTTCCACAATTCGGATCGTTTTTTCCTTATTCTTTTGACAGAGTTCAGTAAGAACATAAAGGTAGTAATGTTAATTAATAGTTTAACCTTCAGAAACACAGTTAAGGTACACAATCCCACGAAAATCGAAAAAACAATCATCATTGCTTTGAATTTTGATTTGCTCATTCGAGTTTTTTTGGCTCTCGATGAATTTGGGCTCTTCCATTGCATAGATTGTCGCTTCGTTTCAGGATTATAAGTAAAAAACCACGATTCGTGTCATATTATTATCTTTTCCAATCAGTGTGGAACATTTTTGAGAGCTTCTTGTTGTTCAAACATGAGAATTTTAGGCGCTTCAAATTATCCTAATTTCCAGACTTATTTCACTCTTTTTACCGTTTTGTAAAAACCATCGACTAAATACAATACAAATTTACAGTGAAATCATTTTAATACTGAAGAAGGAATGCTAAAAGTCGGAGCTAAAAGTTGATATAGGATTAATATAGATTGATAATCCTTTATGTATAAATAGAAAATTAGAATACTTTTTTTATACCCTAGTAAAAGTAGAAATATTAATCATTCATAAATATCTCACGTGACATTTTATTGCACCCCAATATTTTCATATGTAAGCCCTTAACTTTTTTTGTTTCCTCTATCTGTATCTCTTCACATAAAGCACCGACACGTGCTACCAGAACACAGGGACATTTATGACCCTTTCGCCCTTCTACACGTGACTATGACGTACACGATAGACCTCTCGAACTAGTGCGTGACCAAAAAATACGTCACGCACATTTTTCTAACGACCCCACGGTTTACGAAAATAATTCAGGGCTTGTTCCTTTCAATTTCAGCTTGCAAGAAAATACGTCTTTTAATCATGGATAATGGTCAGAGCTAATCTTTAATCGCTTAACTCTCCGATCATCGAGATCATATTGTACATTTTACATTAATGAATGTTTGGTAATTATATTATTGACTGATATTAAATTACTTTTGAGTTGTGTTCATATAATTTTATGGAATGTATTCGGTAAAATATATATTTTAACATATAATAAATAGGCACTTCTTTCAATTCTTCTATTGAAACATTCGGTGTGAAACACTAAACTCGAGGAGATTTACCAGTAAACACCAAATAACTTTTTGAAAACTTCTCGATGCACGTTTCACTAACCATGTGAGCATGATCAGGAGATAGATTAAATGATCTCCTGATCATGCTAACATAGTTAGCGAAACGTGTGTCGAGAAGTTTTCAAAAAGTGATTTGGTGTTTAATGGTAAATCTCTTCGAGTTTAGCACTTCGTTACTCATGTAAAGTAAATATTATTTTGACAAATAGATTTTATTCAGGCCTACTAATCAAACCTAATTGTACTCTTTTAATTGCACATAAGCTAGTAATGTCATATTCCAAATATTTAGATTATTTGAATTATTAAGTCAATTTCATTTGTTCGAATTTAACTTCAATTTAAGTGGGACTATTAATGTCTGTAGAAGATAATGCTAGTCAATAGGTCACTAACGGGGAAGGCCGGTTCAATCTCCAGAGACAGGATTGAAGTGCTTAAAGACTTTATTTACCTGGGTTCAAAAATATCAAACACATGTAGCTGTAAGCCTGAAATAAGAAGAAGAATCGCTATGAGAAAAATGGCCCTTACCAAAATGACACGCATATGGAAAGGCCATGAAATAAGCAAAAACAACAAAATGAACCTGGCGAGAGCACTCATATTTCTCATCGAAACATATGCCGGCGAGTCTTGGACGCTAAAAGCAGTTAATAATTACTGATCTGAACATCATTGAAAGACTCAGCAAAATAATTAAAAAATCCATGCTGAACTATTTTGGCCACATCATGCGAAGAGATAATCATTCCCTTGAAGAGATAATTATGCAGGGATTAAGAAGATTAGTGTCGGTACTAAACTTTAAACAGGTTTTACAAAATCATTATTTGTTGTATTGGTATCATTTTCGACTATAAGTCAACAATTCTGCCTCATATATTTTATATTATCATACCTTTCTTTAGTTGAAATATCCTTTCAAAATAGAACTAACGCATTCCATGCTTATAAATTTGAAATTATTCATTCACTACTAAAATATTCCTCAACATTTTCCATATGTTAGTTTTATTACCATTTTTCAAGTCATTCTAAACATATTCGTTGGTATTACACATGACATAAGCTCTTATTTAATAATCAATAACACTAACAATATGTATTCTAAATAGGTCTCAGAAGCAGTCCTATCAAAATAAATTTATACATGTTTTCAAAGTAAAGGGTGTAATTTAAATGTATCTATCTCCATTTGTTGTGATTTAAGAAATATATGACCTGATAATAGACAGCTAAATCAGAAAAAAATCAGAAATATAAAATATTGTAAAATTATTAAAACACCAATGGAAAAGTTATCACAAAAATTAAGATGTTAAACAAATATGCGTAAAAACAAAGGTCGCAAAACCGCAGGAATGTTTTCATAGGTTTTAAGGCCAAAGAATATAACAAAAGCACAAACAAAACAGCAGCAAAAGTAAGAATGTACCAAAAGTAAGAAGGTGCCACTAAGGCCCACGGTTACCTAGGCGTGCGAGACATGGACAATGACGAAGAAGGAATAAAGTAAGCTGGAAGTCTTGGAACGTAAAATATTCAGGAGGATTATTGGAGGAATTAAATTTCAGAATGAATTTAGACGAAGAACAAATAGAGAAATAGAAGAACTGTACATAAAACCAAACATTGTTCAAGTGGTGAGAGCGCAGAGAGCTAGATGGCTGGGGTACATAGCGAGGATGCCCAGCGAGAGAAGGGTTCAAGGAATACTTTTGAGAGGTGAAGGGGGAAAGAGAAGTTTTGAGGAAAGTAGGAGTCAGGGACTGGAAGTATGATGCTTTGGGCCGAAAAAGATGGGTAAGAAGAGTGAAAGAACTTGAAGCCAAGAGCCACTAGGCCTGTAGAGTTGAATATTATTATGAGTAAAAGCATATTTGTGTAAAACCATTATGTGCGAAAGCATATATTAGTTGATTATTATGTAATGAATAAACTAATAAAAAATATTTAAAACAATTTTTTTCAATTAAGAATCAACATCATACAGTGTCAACGTGGCAAACTCGTCTGAATTCAAAATGGGGACAAAAATTCGGTGTGTCTGTGAATATATTCAAGTTCCATTTAAAACCAAAAATATATTCTAAATGGAAATTTCAAAACATACTTTTTGTTTATCAAGAAGCTCGTATTAAGAAGAACGTTGTTGCCAGCCAGATTAGACTACCAAGACTTCTTCAACATGTTCGGGAAAACAGGTTAAAACGGTACTAGGCTTGTATTATTAAGTCACGGTGGGCATTTTGAACCTTAAATTTGATAAAAGAATTAATCATGTGTTTGTTAATGTGACGTGCTATGATGTGAAAATTAGTGCTAGTAATTTCAAATTTTACATCATGTATATATATTAAGCTAATTTAAAAGTTTGCGGAAAGATACTTATAGAGCAGTCAAAGAACTATCTAATTTACTATATTTTGAAGTTTCATCCTTCATGTGAACATATGTGAAGTTTTAAGTCAATCTCACAATTTATTCGCACAAAAACAGCAGCTTAAAGTAATCGTATCAGCGTGATTTTTGAAAATGAAAAATATTGAAAATAGTGCAATGATTAAATAATTTCTAAATATGGTTTAAAGGTATTGGAAATTCATAGTAAAATGGTGAATGTATTAAGGAAGTCTGCTCATTCAAAAAAAATGTATGTAAGTGGGTGAGTTTCGTACTTCGTGGTCGTACAAGCCTCGATGATAATCCTCGTTCTGGACGTCCAATAAACGCAACTACTGAACAAATAGTTAATTCTATTTACGATATGATTATGGATGACAGACAAGTGACTTTGAGTGAAATTGTTAAGACCATGGACATCTCAACTGAACGGGTGTTTCATATTTTGAAAAAGGAATTAGGTTTTAGAAAGCTATATGGAAGATGCATGTCGAATTTCTGATCTGACAAAAACTACTTCGAGTATAACTTTCTTACAAATATTTGGATCTTTTTCGAAAGAAAAAAATTGATTTTAAATATTGTTTTCTAACTATTGATGATATTTGGATTTACTCAAAACACAAGAAGCATTTTGTTAATTGATTATTTTCAAACAGATAAAACAAACACCTGGACAGTATTATTCAAACTTTTTGGATAAATTGGATGCAAAAATTCGGGAAAAAAGACTAGTATAGCGAAAAAAAAAATCATCGGAACAATGACAGAGGCTTACAGAGGTGTTTGCGCAATGGGGAAATTGACGGAGTTACATTACAAATTGATAAAGCATTTACCATATTCATTACACCTTACCCCCTCTGATTTTCATTTGTATCCAAATTTCAAAAAATTCTTATGTTGCAAGTTTTTTTTTGTTTTTTTTTTTCATCAAATAAAGAAGTTATAGCAACCGGGCATGAGTATTTTGAAGAACCCCCAGAAAATCACTTCAGAGATGGAATAAATGAATCGGAGAACCGCTGGAAAAAATATATTAAGCTTAAGAGAGAACATACAGAATAAAGTAATTCAACTATAAACTTGTTTTATCGGGCCGGTCGCGTTGGTGCGGCGGTAAAAGCGCCTGCTTTGCCGAATCCGCGCTGGAGCGAGATAGCTGGTTCGATTCCAGCGCTCGGATGGTTATTTTTATTTCTTCTGTTATATTCGTTTATCTTTCCTAAATGTTTGTGATTGTTTCTAGGCAAGAGCGTAAAATCCTACTACGAATTACCCCTCAGTCACGCCAGTTAAAGGCTGGGTAAGGTCGGATGCTTTCTGAGAAGTGTTCTACGTTGGTCACTCGCCAGTCGGTAGGTTTCCTGATAGATTATGGGTAGGCACATAACCAAGGGTTTATAGCCCGAGGAGGGTGCTGGCCTGGGTTTGTCGGAAGCTGATGACCGTGGTTCGGAACCCACGTTAAGCTGTAGGTCCAGTCGCTAAATAGCCTACTTGCTGATGCGCCTCTAACCCCAACACTTTACTTTAGTTTACTTTGTTTTATCATTTCTGCTCCGCGAACTTTTCGATTAGGCTAGTATATAATATATATATATATATATATATATATATATATATATATATATATATATATATATATATATATATATATATTTATATATATATATATATATATATATATATATATATATATATATATATATATAGATTTGTCGATTTTTATAGATAGATATGGATTTTTCGTTCTGTAATATAATATTAATTTTGTCTTCCCTTTATAATATTCGTCTCTCTCCCTCTCTCTCTTTTACATCTTTGAAATGAAATTGTCTTAAAAAGTAAAATCCGATAGCCAAAATCTTAACTAAGCATACCATAATTATTATTTTTACTATTAAATAAATACTTTTCGGGATAAATAAGATAGCAACCAAATCAGATTAACTATTACATTATTAACATAAATCATTAAAAATATTAAACTTATATTAGACTGAATAAAACAATTTTTAAGAAATTCTTGAGCGGAATATTTATCAATTAAAATTTCCATCTACCTAATTTATTCGCGTTTGTTTTAAGCGGTTACCAACCTAACAAAAATACATAATTCGACGGTCAAACAATACTAATTGGATCCGCCACTCTATTTCAACAATTCAGGGGACGTTAATTGGTACAGCGCCCTCTTTGGCAGCCTCTTTGCCACCCTCCTTGTAACCATTTTTTGGGCCAATAGGTATTTTCACCAACGGCCTTTGACAAAATAATGGGTAATCCATATTGTAACGAATATTTTAGGCGAATGTGATTTAATATTTAATTCTAGTGTTTTGAAATATATAATTGAAACAATATTTTCCCCATTTGTTATAAAAAAGGCAAAGTGTAGATTATGTAAGTATTTATAATACTGTGGTACATATATTTGCGATTCTATGTACTACCGCTCACTTGAATCATTTACAACCATCAATATCAAAAATCCCAACCAAACCTCATATAAATAACGAAAACTGAAACTATGAAAAACGTGGTTGTATTATTGTTAAAGATTTCAGCATTTTAAAGGAACATTTTGGACAATACGCGAAAAAAAACTATAAAAAAATATGATTTCTTAGCTAAAAAATATCATTACACTCGATTGAATCCCACAACCACTAGATTTAGGCTCCGTGTGACTGTTAATAAATAGCATTAAATAGTACTTATATATGTTCGGTATACCTATAATTTCATCACCATCGTACTTATGTTTGATAAAACCTTTAATCTTGAAAATTTATCGGTATTAACCACATATACTAAGGTGAACTTAACATATTTGTAATATATAAAGCCTTTCAAGATAACCTTTTTTTTATTTTGAATTGAAAAATATATTTGCTTCAATTTTTCTTCAACGTAATTCAAAAGCTGAGGGTCTTTTCAAGGTTTTCAATGACGTTTTCTTCTAATTATTGCTCTATGTTTCAAATAAAGCGCATGTTTTATTTTATTTCCTTGACCTTCTGCAATTATTCAAATGAATTTATCCTTAAGTTTCCTTAAAACATATATCCAAAATACATTTTCAGGGAAAACTGGTTTAATTTTATTAATGGCAATGGTAACGTCTATTTTCGTCTTGATTATTTCGATTTATCGAAATTCAATTTCGATAAATCGAATTAAGAGGCCATACATTGGCCTTTTAAGGTATTAGTTGGAAATAAAATATAATATTTCTTAGTTATTTATTCCATACGTTTCCGTGTACATTTTTTTGCTTTGTTATAAAAAAGAAAACTTACATATTATTGTCGTTTAATATCAAAGTTGAAACAAGCACTAATTTTTTACACTGTTATACTTTTTAAACGATTCACGTTTCGTTAAGAAACAGATGCACGGGTGTACGGGGCTGGTAGGTCTGGGCACACCAACAGATGGCTCTTGGTTTGGGTTCACCCGCAAGAGCACAAGTCGGGATCATATTCGGTTTGATATTCCCATCACAGCACGTTTGCCTTATATCTACCAATGCATGACCGGAGTCTCTTAAGCTGACTAACAAAACTGCTGCACAGCCCATATTAAAGTCGCGAAGCAGTTTTATGACATCCATACAACCTTTGGGTATTTCTGCGCCTGCTTGAAATGTGGCGTGATTCATTGACAAAAGAAGATAAATGATTAGAAATACCTCCAAGGGGGTGCCTCCCAACTGGCTCGGGCGAGCACTGGGTCACCAAGAAAACCCTTAATGATTAATTGTTTTATTAAATTAACTGTTCAAATCCCATTCCACTATTGCCTCCCTCGTGAAACAAGTTTGAAAAATTTGAATTCCTTTGGTTTTAATTTTAATTTATTTTTATTATTAATCGGTTTTAATAAATGTGTGATAAATTAGTTAGTAAAAATGATTGTACCCGTTGTATGCGATAAGGATAGAATAAATTGCTCTTTTAGTCTTATATGTACAATCCAATGGGAAAATCAATACTCAACACTTCTAATACTTCACAAGATGTAAAATTTGTTCCTCGACTTCAAGACCAATTTCTCGCTGCCGCCCACATTCTTGACATTTTGGAACAGCACTATACGTATCCAAAATTTTTGGATAAACTTGGACAAATGTTGGCTAAGCTAGAAGCGGCCTTTCGGTATATCCTTGCGCATAAATATGTTTAGCTCCTTCTGAATTTTGGAGAGGTTCCCCGTAAATAAGAAGCATATCCTGATATTCACGTGCAGAATATATTTTTGCTTATAAATCGAACTTTTATGCTGGCACTGAAATAATTTTTGTCATAATTTTGAAATAACAATCTTGGTCGTGGCTTAACTGCGACGTTGCCAAACGCTTCAGAGCTGTAGTTGGGCATGATTCTTAATTAAAAACAAAATTATCAATGTTTATTAATTGATTCGTTAAATAATCGTTAAAAAAACAATTTAATAATTGCCAGATGTGTCTCACATATTTGCTTAAAATTTTAATCCCTATCATATAATCCCTTGCATATATATATATATATATATATATATATATATATATATATATATATATATATATATATATATATAAACAGGGTGTTGTCAAAGTTGAGTCATTTATTTTAACACGTTATAGAACTCGTAAAAAGAAGTTATTTTACCAAAAATATTTTATATAAAAGTTGCAAAATAAGGAAGTTATTAACGGTTATAAACGGTTATAAAATTTGAAAACAGACCAGACTATTCTCGACCACTGCGTTGTAGAACACTTAAAGAGAAATCAATTTAGGAAAAGTCATTAATTATTAAAAGTTCCAGAATAACAAAAACAAAAATGTTACATGTTACAAAAATTCTTCAACAATGGTTAGGACAAACACTTGCTCGGCGTCAAAATTAAAATCCCGGTGTCCACGAATAACATCACAAGCGTTTTCGATACGCTGTTGTAATTCTTCCACAGTATTTACTTCTCCATCGTGATAAACTAACTTTTTTAAATAGCGCCACAGAAAATAATGGCATGTCGTTAAATCCGAAGAGCGTGCAGGCCAAGAAATGGGTCCATTGCGCCCTCTTCATATGTTAGGAAATTCATTATTTAAATGTTCATGAAATTCTCGTCTAAAATGTGGCAAAGTTCCATCATGTAGATAGATTCTGTCTAACATTTAAAGAACCATCTTGTAATAATTCTGGCATATTGTTATGAAGAAAGTCTAAATAATTTTCACCCTCCAGTCGATCTGGAAGAAACACCCAATAAGCATGCCATTTATCACGCCAGCTCAAACATTTACTGAAAATCTGTGCTGAAAATTGATTCTTTTCACAGCATGCGGATTTCCTACTGCCCAGACATGGCTGTTGTAGAAATTATTTACTCTATTTCTTGTAAATGTGACCTCGTCGGTAACCAAAATAAATTTCGTAAAATTTTTATTACTGTTGTACTGATGTAAAAGCCACTGAAAAAATTCAGCTTTTCTAGGATAATCGTCGGGTTGTAACGCCTGTACCCGTTGACAATAATACCATGACCAACTTCAACTTGACCTGCTATAGACCTAGTACTCGTTGTACCTTACATTGGTACCATCCCTTCCTGGATGCAGTCCAAATAAGTAAAAAAACTCCTTTTCTATTATATATATATATATTAGAAAATTTAACTAGTTTGTTACTTACTAGTTTTTCAGTATAACGTCAGAAATGTTGTTATATAAGTACAAGGGTTGTCTCAAAAGTATCCAGCCTCAACATGAAGATGGCGTTATTCGTGGAAACGCTGTTGTAGTTCTTCCACGTTGACGTTGAAAGATAACCTGAAAATTTCAGTTATTTACGTCAGTCGATGTTTGCGCTTCTGTAAATATGGAAAAAATCAAATATTGAGCCGCGATTAAACGCAATACACCTACGCAAATTACGAGTATATTTATTAACAGAATATTTTCTACGAATAACGCAACGAGGCAAAATTTTCAAACTACCCTCGTAAGATCTATCTATACATCTCCATATGATTTAAGAATATAGATATTTGTTTATTTATAAAGTTTATATTATATTATTTTATTTTGTTAGCTCACATTTTATTTTAAACTGTTTAATCACTGCCTCGGAATAAAACTGGAACTCATCAATATTTAAATCGCAAATGTAAATTATTTACACTAAATAATATTATACGTGTGTCAGTAAACAAGTTCAATTAAAATATAATAACAAAAATTTCCGTTGGAAACCATTGGCGCAAAACTCTCTAGTCATTCTCACCCATCTATATCCCTGGTATATGCATATATGGATGAATCCAAAACTAAATTACAGATCTCAAAGCGATACGTGCATCGTTAAAGCGTTTGCAGTGACTTTATTCTACCGTGGAAATATGCAAAACGGTTCCACAAAGATCCATAACTTTGCTCGAGCTCTTGCGTTACAGTGTGGAATAATACAAAGAAAATGTCACCCGTACGTGACTCATGCTTTACGTTTTTTTATTACAGGAAGTTGGATTGCCAAAGTTACCTGTTCCACTATTGGAGGACACAATGCAAAAGTACGTGAAAACAATGCAACCTTTGTTAAACGAAAAAGAACACGAAAGACTGATGAATATTGTGGAGAAATTTAGTGGAGAAGGTGGCCTTGGAAGAAAGCTGCAGCTGTATTTGCTGGATAGAAGGGAAAAAACTGATAACTGGGTAAGTTTATTATATTATTACGTATGATATATTAATGTAAAAAACAAGTCCGTTCGGTTTTTGAGATTATAAGAAAATATTTGTTATAATAAGTGTTTCGGTTAATAATGTCGATTTTGCTAAGATATGGCGTTACTAATAGAATTGTTGGTAAAGACTAAGACGTCTATGGTATTTTAGAGGATAAACATAAGCCATCAAAAGCCAGTTCGTTATTAATTGTCATTGGGCAAAAAACACAGTTTTTCATAGCTTGAATATGTCGAATTATGTACTAGAAAAACGTTTTAGGGGTAGTTTAATAGCATTATTTCATTTAACGAAAACGGTTGATAAAAGTTATCTATTGTTGGTTGAAGTTTACGGTGAACATGCTCTAACCCAAAAAACTTGTGAAATATGCTCTAAACGCTTTAAAAGTGGCGATTTTGATATAAAAGACAAAGAACGTCAAAAACAGCCGAAAAAGATAGAAGATGTAGATTTGTAAACATTTTTAGATAAAAACTCAACTCATACATTGAAACAATTGGCAGAAGCATTGAATGTTGCCCAATGCACCATTTCCGAATGTCTACGCGCATTGGAAAAGATCTACAAGGAAGGAAAATGGATTCCATATGAAATGAAAAAGTGACATAGAAATGCGAAAAACCACTTGTGAAATTTTGCTTGCCAGTCAAAAAATAATAAGTTTTTAAAAAATAGATCTATTTTGACAACCCAAAGCGCAAAAAATAATGGGTAAACCCAGGCTAGTGTCCAAAATCACAATCAGTGCGCAATATACATGGAATAATTTCCATCTATACTGCGCACTTTGCTATGTATTTGATGGGATAGTAGGGGAGATGTGTATAACGAACTGCTGAAACATGGTGTAATTTTTCAACATGACAATGCTCGGCCCCATGTTGCAAAATGTTAAAAAAAAACTATCTGAAAAACGTTAAATGGGATGTCCTACTACACCCGCCATATTCACAGGACTTAGCCCCTTCGGACTACCACTTATTTCGATCAATGCAGAACGAACTTTGAGAACAACACTTACATCCTTTCAAAGAAGATTTCTTCTTTTAAATGTATTATATTTAATTCTTCCTGCCATATAATAGGGCTCTGTCACACAATATTAAGTTGTCGGTATGTTCTGATACTTCTGACAACAGTTTACTCTATTCCACATGTAATCTGCAACGTAGTTTGCATGACGTCAATCATACTCTAGATAGACAGTGTAGGGTTCGTTACCTTGCCTTGTCTCTATCCACCATTGATTTGAAATAGCTCAGATCGAACATCGTCTTTTCTTAATTAACCTTTAATGGGGTTGTATTTTTTTTTTCGTTTCTGGTGTCTGGGTTTTTGGTTGATGTTTCTACCTTTAAGTCCTACCCAAATGTATGTTTGTAAAACTATATCAAAAAACCTTTTCCAAATTAAAAAAAAAACAAATATGTTATTGCTTTTTTTCTCTTATTCTGTTCTTCTATATCAGTTGAATTGTAGTGAAAATGTAATCATGTGGACGACAACTTTTCCTTATTAGTAATTATTGTCCGTATTAAATATATAAAATAAATTCTAAGTCACCTCTTTCAGAACACAACCTGAATCGGTTCGATTAAATGATAATTAGAAATTTTTCTATCCAGATTACATGAGACGTCAGATAAAGTATCATAATAAAACATTTGAGGTTTGGTGTTGACGTAGTAAAAGAAAAATGTTTGAAAACTTTTTGATTTAGTTTCAAAAACTTTGTGAGGTATATATATATATATATATATATATATATATATATATATATATATATATATATATATATATATATATATATATAAATAAATGCTAAATCATTCCGGGTGTTGAGTCTGTGAAGAGTCAAGACGTTTCGCCAAAATCGCATTTGGCATTTTTTTTTTCAAGTTGGTTTCATTCAATCAGACAACACTTAAAACTGACGTGCACGGGTCGTTGTGTTCGCTTTTATAGCCGACCGGCCACAAAAGCGACTGCGCAGATTATATCGGGGTAGTTCGGAAGCATTTGCGGCGCTCGGCAACGCTGTCGGGCGTCCGTTTATTGATTTTTCTACCTCGCGGCCACGTTTCCACGTTTTTTCTTTTTTCAGAAGGGATTTCCATACTTTTGGAATGTTGCGAGCGTCGTTCACGTATTTAGCTCACCTCTTTCTTCTATTTCAAGGGCTTCTCTGATTGTTCGGGCCATGTAGTTTTCAATATTCGCCATTTCTTTGGCTCCTTCAAAATTGATTTTATGTCCTGTATGTAGATGATGCTGGAATAGAGCGGAAGTGGTTTGTTTGTTTTTTAAGTCGTTTTTATGTTCTTGTATTCCGGCCGATATTCTATCCCCAATTCTCTTACAGTGTTATTTCATTCCTTTGACTTTTCTTATGTATTTCATATCTATGGCTTGAATTGTACTTTTAATGGTCATGTTTAGTACCCAGATTTCACTACCATAGGTTTAGATATAGATTTACAGTCATATAGGTTTTACTGCTTGTCTTCTTATTTCTATAAACAACCTATTGAGGCTATGGTACAATCTCACAGCGTTGATAATTGTTTCATTCACTTCATGTTCCATCTTTCCCTTTTTATCTATTGTAAATCGATTGTCGTCCTATTATTTATTTGTTTATGTTTATGTTTCTTTCATTTGCCATTATCTTCTTGGTATATATACTTTTTTTAGCTTTAATTTTTCTTCCCATATAATCAGGTTCTCTCACACAACATTAAGTTGTTGATATATTGTAATACGTTTACTGAGAGCATTTTTTTGTATTCGATATGTAATTTGCACGTCCTGCTCTATGTAGCTTGCATGATGTCAATTAAAGTCAGATAAATAGTGTTGGGCGGGCTTGTTACCTTGCCTTGACTCAATCCCCTATAATTTCAAATCTATGGTGGATTAAAAAATCTATGATGGAACATTCTCTTTTTTTACCTAACCCTTAGTGCTTTTCTATAAATTTTTATATCAATTCTGGTATCTGGGTTCTTGGTTGTTTTTCCACCTTTCAGTCCTAGCATAATTTATATTTATAGAACTCTGTTAAAACCATTTCTATATCTAAAAAACTAAATCTGTTGGTGTTTTTTATTCTGTAGTTCTCTATGAGTTGGTTTATAGTGAAAATATGGTGTTGAGAACGACAACCTTTCCTTATTAGTAATTATTTTCCTAATTAAATATACAAAATAAATTCTTCCTGATAAATTCTGCCTTCAATCATTTTGCGAGTCCCCATCGTTATATCCCCATGTCATTTTAGAGGAAACATTTGCCACATTCCATAACTATGGGTTTCAAAAATTAGTTACCTTCTTAGCATTTTTGGAGTGAGTCGTAGATGGATATTAATCTGATAAACATATCCTTGGTCAATTTATAGGGTAACCAAACATGAACCATATTTCAATTATTTGAGTGAGTGAGTTTATATAATAACACAATATGTTTATTCCTGTACAAACAGAATAAAAAGACTTATTGTGAGTGTTCGTTCATACGGTGTTCCAAACTTGTGAATCGATTGACTTTCCAATAGAACCCAGTAATCTTAACTTTAGAAATCAAAGTATTTTAGATGCTATAAAATGTATTCTAAAAGTGCTATAAAACAATCTACCAACTCATGAATAATCTACAAAATAATTCGATATATTATATTTCTCTTTCTGGTAATACATCCAAATACATATTTAATGTAATATTATTTCGTACATCTACATGAAACTTGAATATTTTTTGACTCAGTATATTAAAACAACTTAGACATCTAATTAGCATCGAAGCACATCGTAGAGGGATGTGGGGGAGAGCCGTGCACCCCGACCTTGTTAGACTGTTTGATCAACGGATCGTGAAGCAAACGTGGCGTTTTCCCCTCGACATTAACGCGCCAGAATAAACTTTTTACCCCATTCATCCACCTACAAACACCTTTGTTTGTCGGGGTCAAATTCTGCGAGGAGAGAGTAATGGGTTAAGTCTGGATCTACAGTGGAAATTAAACTATGTTTGGTCGAATGATACTTGGACAAATAGAGGAGATTTCTGCTTCATTTGAAACTCAATTAATTTCCAAATCCCCGAAAAGCAAAGTTTTCTTTTTTCGCCAAACAAACGGCGAATTTATTTTAATTAGATAATGTACACTTTAATATAATTTAATTTAATTTTCATTCATTTGTTAAAATATTCTTCATTGTTTCTTATAAAGGGTTGTACAATAACAGTGTTGGAACTAAACTAAAATGAGGCACAATGATAACCACAAATGGTAATCTGATAATGTTTATTTTATCTTGAAGAACAAATAATGGTATTATGTTTTAAAAATAATGTAGTGGTGGAAATGTCCCAAATAATTCAGTTCGCTTTCGTCTCATATATATATATATATATATATATATATATATATATATATATATATATATATATATATGTGCATATCGAAGTCCTCAAGGAATGTGCAGAGAAAGCCGACCTACAAATCTCCTTTCAAAAAACCGAATTCTGCGGCTCAAAATTAGATGTCCAAAATTTGAACACCAAATACGGCAAAATAAATAGGGTCACTCAATTCAAATATCTGGGCGAGATCCTCGAACCCACAGGAGGAGAGAAGATAGCACAGAAGACTCGATTACAGAAGATGAAGAGGGCATACTGCAAGACACACAATATCTACTATAAGAAATGCCTATCCACACACACAAAAATAAGCCCCTACAACACAGTAATCAAACCAGAGGTATTATACGCAAGCGAGACAATTACACTTCATACAAAAAGCGGCCTAGAAAACATACTAAAAGAAGAACGCAAAATTATGAGGAAAATTATCGGCCCAAAACTGACAGAGGAAGGATACAAACTACATTCTCGAAAGACCATAGAGAGAATGTCCAACGTAGCGGCGGACATAAGAAAAAGAAGGTTGAAATTTTATAGACATATCAGTAGACCCCCACCGACAAGACTCACCAACAGAATTCTTACATACATACAAGGAGTCAAGTCAACAGTAGCATGGATCACACAAGTCAGAGCTGATCTGGGAAAGGCACAAATGGGTCCGACAGAGATACATATATGTAACGTTGTATCAGAGAGCGAAGTTTCGAGGAGATCGGAAACTAAGTGGACGGAGGAGAGAAAGAGAATCCACGAAGAAAGAATGAGAGAGGTGTGGAGAATCAGAAAGAACACTCGAAAATGAGTCAGAATGCTTTGCGTGATCCAACCGTATATATATATATATATATATATATATATATATATATATATATATATATATATATATATATATATATATATATATATATATATATATGTTTTAAGCTATATATATTTTAAGAATTCTACAATATTCTATAATAAATCATTTTTATAAACTATACAAATGTAAAAACCTACCCCCACTATATCTTAGGGAATAATTAATTTCCTACATTTTTTTAGACATTCTTTGTCTAATCTTGAGTTGACACGTTTTTGACTTTGACGAATTTTACAAATTTCTTACTTTTATATTTTTTATTTTTTTATTATAATCTAGCAATTTTGGATTTTTCCCTTGTAATCGTAATAGATTCAAAAAAATTATTAATGAAAATTTATTATTTAATAATGTCATTATATACACAAATTAAGTTATCAGTATGATTTCTGAAATTATTTGTTTTTTTTTTTTAATATAAATCATTACCTTATATTTTGTCTTTATATCCCAAAAAACCAAAAAATAATGATTTTAAACAGTCAGGAAAATATATAATATATATGTCGCATTTAAGATGACTACACCCCCATATTTTCGCTATTCGTATTGGAATATAGATTTAAATTTTTGCAGTCATAGATTGATGGGTCACATTTTTTAAGATACCCAACTGAAACCTCAACTTTAAACTCAGCCTACGAATTCAAACAGGGTCAATTCTCGATATTTTGCTTCGCGTTAGAGATATCGAAAAACGTTATTAGAAAAAGTTGTTCAGAATATTATTTTAACCCCATATACCCAGTTTCATGACAAAATTCGCACACAAAACGCACAATAAAAACAAAATTATTACAAGTTTATTTTATAATTTGATAATTAGTGTTCAATGGAAAGTAAAAATTTGACACATTACCAATTTAATAGTGTCATGAATTCAAATATTTCAGTAAAATAAATAGCACTTACAAAGGAATAATTATGTTATTATTATTAGAAAACAATTTTTGGTAATTGATTAAATTAAGGAAAAAGTATACAACAATAATTTTTATATAACTAGTCAGTCTATTCGAATACATTTTTCGATTCTTTTACGATTCTGTTTAGCTATTCGTCTAAGCTCCGGGATGCTGATTTCTTGGCAGGCTTGCCTGCCACAAAGTTCATCTCGATTTCTAAACTTTATTTTTGACCATTCCCCAAAAATAAAAATCGAGGGGTGTAATATCGACAGACCTCGGAGCCGACAGTTCAAAAGGACTGTTTCTTCTTATCCAGCGCATAAGAAATTTTTGGTTGAACCATTGAAGAACAATCCTTGAATTGTGGGTGGATGCACCATCTAGCTGCAAATACATATCATGTCGCACATTAAGAGAAAGATTTTCAATTGCATCCCAAAATTCCCCATCGAACCAGCAAACTAAACGACCAGCATTATTGATTAAAGAAAAAAGGACCAATTATTCGGTTTCCTAAAATCTCACACCAGGCATTGGCGTTGTGAAAATATTGGTCCTTACAATTAATAACCCAGTGAGAATTATCTGTGAACCAGTATCTACAGTTTTCAGACGATACAACCCCATTAGTGGTAAATGTAGCCTCATTAGTAAACATTGGAATCATCAAGAAACATCAGGAAATGCCTGTCTTTTAAAAAAATACCCTGGGCCCAATAACAATAGTCTAATTTTTTATTATCATCACATTCTTTCAGTATATGTAAGAATTTCGGTTTATAAGGATTTGTGATTGATAGATTTTGTGACGAACGAAACATTTTCTGATTTTATCCTTGTTAATATTCAGTTGAGACGAAAAATCTCGAAGGCTCATGCTTGGATTTGTTAAATTTGCCGCCAATATGTCGTTATTCTCAGGATGCGGGTGTATTCAACGAGGTTGACGTTTTTGATGGACATTAATAATACTGCCAGTTTCATTGAAAAGAGTATTTACAGCGGCTGCTTTTCCATGAGCAATGAGAGCATGTTGGGGGTGTCTCATGTTAAACTCTTCTCGATTTTTATAAACTCTATTACGATTTTTTCTCTTAAAGTCACTCACTAGAACTTAACCCAATAAACTTAGAGTTTAATCTGACACTAATTACACACACTAATTATCAAATTAAAAAATAAACTTGTAATAATTTTGTGTATAGACCAAAATAATGAAAAAATTAAAAATGCGAATTGTGTCATGAAACTCAATGTATAGGATTAAAATAATATTCTGAACAACTTTTTCTAATAACTTTTTTCTATATCTTTTACGCGCTAAAAATCAAGAATTGACCCTATTTGTAAATTCGTAGTAGGCTGAGTTTAAAGTTCAGATTTCAGGTGAGTATCTTAAAAAATGTGACTCATATTATTTCAAATAGCGAAAATATGGGGGTGTCTTCATCTTAAATACGACACACTGTATATATATATATATATATATATATATATATATATATATATATATATATATATATATATATATATATATATATATATAAATATACAACAAGCAACAAATAGGAAGAAGGAGGATTCAGAAGTGGATTCAGTACAATGGATCACATCCAGGTTGTACAACAGGTCATAGAAAGGCACAACGAATACACCATGCCACTGTGCTTGGCTTTTATCGATCTTAAGCTAATCGCTTTGATTCCATCTTAAAGCATGCGATAATGGATGCACTGCTTAGCCAAGGTGTAGAGAGACCCTATGTAAACCTATTAGAATCGATATATGATGGAGCCACAGCCACAATTCACCTTGATGATCTTGAAGTGGGAATTAATATAGAACGAGGTGTACGGCAGGGTGACGCAATATCGCCTATTCTTTTCTCGGCTGGCCTTGAAGAAGTATTCCGTAAACTGGATTGGGAACAGGATGGTGTAAAGATCAATGGTGCAAACTTAAACCATCTTAGATTTGCAGATGATATTATTCTAATTTCACAAGACCCAGAGGAGCTGCAAAGACGCATACAAGAACTGCAAAGGGCTGGCGAACCATTTGGCTTGAAAATAAACCTGAAAAAGAGTCAGGTTATGTTCAATAACTTCGCTCAGGACAGAAGAATTTCAGTTTTAGGAAGGGATTTAGAGATTGTGGACAGCTTTATATATCTTGGGCAGAGGATTTCAATGGAGGGGAATACCGCCCGGGAGGTGGAACGGCGTGTTAAATGTGGCTGGCAGGCATTTGGTAGGCTCAGCATAGTGTTTAAGAGCAGACTCCTACTTTGCCTGAAAAGAAAAGTATTCCATCAGTGCGTTCTACCCGTTATGACATACGGCAGTGAAACCTGGACACTCGCATCGCAATCAATTCAAAAACTTCGGGTGGCAGAGAGGGGAATGGAAAGATGTATGCTTGGCATTACAAGACGAGACAGAAAGTCCTGCGCATGGATCAGGGAACAAACAAAAGTCTGTGACATCATTGGAAGAGTAAAACAATTGAAATGGAGATGGGCAGGCTATATAGCGAGGCGATGGGACGACAGATGGACCAAGGCAATCCTGGAGTGGATATCGCTTGATCGCAAACGTCCGCGAAGAAACCGAAAGCACGATGGATTGATGACATCGTTAAGTATATTGGACCCGAGTGGCAGAGGAAAGCCCAGGACCGTGAAGTTTGGAAGCATGCTGAAGAGGCCTTCATCCTGCAGTGGATCGATACGGGCTGATGATGATGATGATGATGATATATAAATATATACTGAAAATTGCAGTCTATGAGTAACATTTGTGCTTCAAGCAATGTTGCTTCTATTATATTTCAAATTTCTAAGCATTTTATTGGAAACCCCTTTATATTTTATTTCTGCTTTGTTGTTCGAAAGTCCGTTATTGAACTGCATTATAATGACATTTGTCATTTCATAAAATGTATTAAGATTACTTTTGTTTAGTGAAAATATACAATTATTTCACATAAAGGCAACCTTAGGAGATATACTGCTTTAACTACTGTTTGATTTGTAAATGTTTAACTATTTTGTAAATTGCAATAATCCGTAAAATTGAAAATAGTATTTAATAACAAGGAAAGGGCATTAACAACATGCAACTTCATATTCGATGCATCATATTCTTGAAATTTAGTTGTCATGCTACCCTCACATCAGCGGACATACATACATTTTGTAAATCTCAGGCCATATTCTTAGCTTTCTTTGCTTGAATCTGTCATTACCTTTTATCAACCCTTGGATATAATTTTACTAGCAATCTTGTTGTTGAAAATGACATCCCTGCTTAACATGAAGATGAAAAATTTAAAATGGTAATCTGTTTGAAGTAATATGAAACCGGTACTTTATTAACACCTAAAACAGTCCAGCAAATTGTTGTTCCTAGATCTTCAGTTTGTTGCCTTTCTAACATTCAAAGATCATGGATGGATATCTCTTTCAATATGAAATGGGTTTAAGAATTTTTTGTAATATATCTTTCTATGGCTATAATGTTTTTATTATTTGGCTTAACGCGCGAATCACCAAAGCACTGTTTGAATTTTAGGAGTCTGAAAGGTCAAGTATGGTGAATATAATGTTCCAACAATTCGTATCTTAATTCATCCAGTTTCTTTAATCCTGGAAAAACATCTTTGCAAGCAGGTATGAATCTTGAAAGCAGGCTTTGAAGGTATTTTTCCATGAATCTTCTCATCCGGTTTGTTCAAAAGACTTGTATAGTAAAATGCTATTATCTTTGGACAATTATTGATAAAAATTTCATTAGGACCCCAAATTATTGATGTATTGTTCTAGTTTTCTTACCTATGGAATTCCTTTTGCCATGTTTTAACCCCTGTTTTGATTGCAGATTAAAATCTGATGAGTAGAGATAGATTCATGTATTATCAATAGTTCATAAAATAGTTTTTATTCTTATTGTAATAATATATTGTAACAAGAATACTTTGATTTCGTCCCAGTGAAAGTAAGTGGGATACTTATCTTAAAATTCAGTTTTTTCATATAAAGGATTTTCCAACTTTGAAACGTAATAACCCCAGCAGAATAGAAATGTACATATTACTCATAGATTGCTGTGTTCAATACACACTTCCGGCTTAATGGGCTTGTGAACAATGTTTTCGTTCAACAAGACTTGTCACATATTTAGCCAAGCAATCGATTTATTGCAAGAAAATTTCCTAGGGAACTTATTTTGCAAAATGGTAATCTTAACTGCCATCAAGATCGTTCAATCTCACACCTTTGCGTTCTTGAGGGATTATGTTAAACCTCTTTTTAACATAAATGATAATAACAATAATAATAATAATAATAATAATATTAATTAATTTTATTATAATGGAAAAACAAATAACCAGTTTAAGAATATATTCCCATAGAAGAATGATCGAATGCCTGCTATATGTCAGCGTGTGTTTGCTGATGATAGTATAAGCCGCTGAATCTTAAACAACTAGAACGACAAAATGAGAGCATTCAGACAACTGGAACAAATATACAAGAGTGAAAAATTATGTCTTTACATGGGGTAGACACCCCCATGATCTTGACCGTCATGAAGTTGACAAAAGTGCGTCGAACGCCTGGTTGACATGGGCAGGTCTTTTCCCGGAAGCTGAAGGCTTTATGTGTTCAATTCAGGATCAGGTGGTGCACACTAAGAACTACCAAAAATATATCATTAAGGGAGTATTCTAGTCTAGAAGCCCGAATTTCGAACGTTTTTAAGGATTCATAAAAAAAAGCAATTAATATTTTTACTATACTTTTTTTTAAAGCAATTAATATTTTTACTATACTTTTTTTTATGGCTTATTTATTCATATTTCGAGAGTACATAAAAATATTTAAAAAAATATATATAAAAATTTCAGCAAGTCGTTGAAAAAGAGGGGGGAAGAAAAAGCCGTGTCCCGGTCGTCATGATATTTACTCCTGGTCATTTGAAAAATAAAATTATGGATAATTTTTTATCAGTATAAATGCCAGTATCGTATATAAATGCCAGTATCGTATATCGTATAAATGCCAGTACACCAGAAAAAGTGTCAAAAATTTTTTTTTCGCAAAATGGTGGCTACTCAAAAATTGATGTCGATTTTCTTACTAATTTTTTAACTTTCCCGATTTTTTTAAAAATATTAAAAATAAAAATGTTTAAGTTTTTATTGGTTCATATGATAGAGGAATATATAAAGAATATTCATGCCAAATTTTAAGTAAATCGGCCGACTAGAACTTGAGATATTATGTCAACTGCATTGAAAAAAGTAGTTTCGAGAAAAACGCATTTAAAGTTTTACGTCAGGCAGTGTAACTGATAGATGCGTACATATAACTTACATTCTCTTAATCAGCCATCCTAGCTCCAAAAAAAGGAGAGAGAGTTATTCATCTTCAGGTAGCTGCAGCCTTCAGTCGCCTATTGTTACAGTCGCTCCGCCAAAACCGATCTGGGTGCTACGTCACTAAAATGACTATAACTTTAAAAATAATTCGAATTTAGAAAAATCCTTTTAGGGAGATATTCTTGAATATCTAAACTATCTGGGTGCTACGTCACTAAAATGACTATAACTTTAAAAATAATTTGAATTTAGAAAAATCCTTTTAGGGAGATATTCTTGAATATCTAAACTATCGAAATATGGAAAAAATCGATTTTTTCAAATTTCTAGACTAGAATACCCCCTATCGTTAAAGATGCGCTAGTATCAAATGACATGTGTAGAAAATGTCACAAAAAGCCTGAGACTGTCCAACATATTGTAGGAAAATGTGGTAGAAAATGTTGTCGTTCCTACAACATTCTTTTCTAGTTGTGAACTCTGGGTAGTAGGCAGATTGAAGACTCGGAGTAAATCAACTTGATTCTCTTGATAATAACTTCAAAATGGAAGCCTAAATCCAAAATGCGGTTCTACTCGAGAACCTATTTCTAATATATAATATATATTACATATATATAATATATATTACATATTATATATATATATATATATATATATATATATATATATATATATATATATATATATATATAATATATATGCAAAAGGCATATATGGAAAAATGCAGAATATAATAAGAGGCGACCTAGCTACAGAAACCTTACTGCTGAGGAAAGTTAGAAATATCTGGAAATCATGTAACTTAAAGGTATAAACCATAAAAACTTTAAAAATGACCTAACTTAAGAATATAAAAAAGGACATATGCTATATGTAATACAAACCTAAGTCATACGAACAAAGTAAAAGCTATTAACACATATGCTTTCCCTACATTGACTTACTCATTTGACATCATAAAATGGTCAATTACTGATCTGAAGCTATTTCTCGTGCAACTCAAGTCATATTAACAAAATACCGACTGCGTCATCCGAAATCAGCTGTAGAACGCATGATACTTCCCTGAATTTAGGAGAAATGAGTATATTAGATATACATAACCTATGTATCTCAAATTAAATCCCTCAGAAATTACTTTTACAAAAAATCTGAGCAAAATCTGTTTACAAAGTAATATATCTAGCAGATATAATAAGATATATAATATTGCTTAGTTGGAAAGGACGCCAACTAATCAATACAGAACTTAAACCAGAAAGAGATTCAAAACGAATTGAGATACAACTGTAAAAATGGAAGCAGAAAGAACTTCATGGTACCCATCCTAATAACCTATATCAAGAATACGTTGACATGAAAGCCTCAAATCTATATATGCGGGGATCTGTTTACAGCGAAACAATTGGATTTATACATGCCATACAAGACCGAGTGATAAATACTAGGAACTATCGGAAATACATAATGAAAGATAAGAATGCTGTCGATAAATACAGAGCATGTGGAAAACCTGGAGAGACTATTGAACATATAACAGGCGAGTGCTCCTCATTGGTAGCCATAGATTACTCAAAAAGATATGGCAACGTAGCTAAGGTTCTATACCATAACTTGCAAAATATGCTGGCCTAATTCTATCAATAAACCCATACTATATATAAGTATGATTCGGTACCAGTGTTGGAAAATCCAGATTATAAGTTATACTAGGATTGTGAGGTAATAACGAATTACGATACAAGCCAATAGATCAGATATAATGGTTTTCAATAAAATAAAAAATTAAGTAACAGTAATTGATATAGCAGTCCCGTTAAATCACAACATACAAACAACATATGCCACAAAGGTCAATAAAGACCTGGAATTAGCGGCTGAAATAAAGCAAATGTGGAAAGTGCGTAAAGTGAACATATATCCTCTCATCATTTCTACAACAGGAATTGTCCCAAAAAGACTTACTAAACACCTCAACCAACTAAATATCTAACACAAATTATCTAGCATTAGTTATGCCAGAATTATGCTGGACATATGCCATAGTATCAAAAAATTCCTTAATGCAGATTGAAAATATCGTCCAAGTATATCTCGTTGATGTGTAAATCATCCCGAGGTATGATAAACCATAAACCAGCAGAAACAGAATTATTTTTATATTGTCATTGTTTCATTTTTAAAGTTCTGACACTCTTATTGGAGAACCTTAAGTATTTATTTAAAATTCCAAATGTCAATTAATATAAGACACCTACAAGCTATAAACAACACTTTATTAATAATGATATATAATTTCTGATAATGTGATACTTAGATGTCCCTTTATCAGCTTATGTTATTGCGCCATAGGGCGATGCAAATTCAAAAGAAACAATCAGACCAACATCCTTAGAGAGTCATCGTTTGATTTGGTTTATGAATAAACGCTAACTTTTCGAACATGTGGTTGTATAACCATTTACTAAAGCAGAAAGTGAAGGATTATATGGATATTATTTTTAAAATATAAATAACAACTACCGCAACTTTTGAATTAATTATTAAAGAATAATAATAAAATATCTTTTTTTTTTAATTTACTGCAAAAAAAAATCTTATTGACAAACACCATGTCTTATATATGTTCTCTAAAAACTTTATTGGTGAAAAATCAATATTTTTTTTCTAATCAACACAGTATAATAAACAATATAATTTTTACTTTAAATATTTCAGGCTTACGAATATTGGTTGAATGACATGTACCTCAATTATCGCGATACCATTGCTATCAACTCGAACCCAGGCATGGTATTTCCACCCCGAAAGTTCACAACTATACTAGATGTAGCCAGATTTACCGCTAGACTTATAGATGCCGCTTTGAATCATAAAGATGTATTGAATCGAAAAGCTTTGCCAATTGAAAGAGCTACCTCAAGAGAACCCGGCCAACCACTTTGTATGGCTCAGTATTATAGAATTTTAGGTTGTTGCAGAATTCCAGGTAGGATTAGAGACAGTCAGTGGATTTCATCAATGCCAAGAAGTGGAGGTAAGAAGAGAAATATAGTTTTAACAAACTTAAAATTTTATATTTTATTATCGTGTTAATGGATCAAAAATTAGTTAGTTTTGCTTCAATTACTTTTTTTATTAATTTTGTTTATATAGAGATTTACATTAAGAGTGTCAGTATTTTGAAATGTAAAAACGGCAACACTAAAATGTAAATGCCACTCATAAACTGTTGAGTTTACTACATTGTGTCAATTCACTATGAAAAATACACGATTCAACAGCGCGTAAAAACTGAAAGGTGACCACCACTTTGGGAAAAAAGCTAATCCATTATGTCGAAGCGCATTTCTAGCTTAATTACTTTGTGATCAAGCATAACTGCAGGATTTGGACCGATGAAAATCCTCAAATGATTTGAGACTTACCTCTTCATCCTCAGAAAGTCACTATTTGGTGAGGCTTTTGACCTGAAGGAGTGATAGGACCTTAGTGTCTTGTGTAGACGATTGGAAATGTTATCATGTGACGATTGGAAATGTGAAGGTGTTCATAATATCGATGGTCCGACAAATATGCAGGAAATAATAAAAGAAATCACTCTATTTTGGAATACAAAAATAACACAACAATATACACAACATAGATCTTCATTGAATGGGAACCATTATACTTATTATGCATATCTTTAAACAGAAACAAAAAATTTAATTTTGAAAGTCACTAATTCGTACCTCAACTTTTTTATTTTTTATGTTAAGCATTACTGCATTTTCATAAATATACTAAAGTGCAAAAATATTATTTACGTCAAGGGAATTTTGTTCAGCCCATGTTATGACTTACCTCTAAAGCTTTAATAGCATTAGTATGGAATACACACTGCTAATCTAATTCTGGCTCATATACCGTTTCTTCATTAAATTCTTCATCTTCGAAAAAAATCAGTTACTGGTGAAGGTTGACGATCTTCATTTCACAATTCAATGTATTCAGGAAGGTTATCAGGGTTGATTTCATTGAGTAATATAATTGTGTCCTTAACGGCTTCATTATACTAATTATTTGTGGATTATTTAATTTTCCTTAATCTCCCCGGCAATGGAATATCTCCCTCATCTGGTTCATTGCATTTTAAAATGTTGCACCAACATTGGTGAATTATGCTAGGGGTTACTTTCTCCCGTGCCACTGCCAGATGTAATAAGACATTCTTTATCGTCAGACGTTTTAGATTTTCGCTTAATTCACAACTTTTTTTTTACAACAGAGCTGAGAAGGCTTTTTCTATAAGAAAGTTTTGTTAGTTTTAAAACATTCTTATCTAATAGTTGAATCAACGGCGTCACATTGAGTGCCATTAACAGTATGAATCATTCAATCAGCTGTTCTTAATTGTTCTTTTGGTAGGTGACTAGGAGCATTGTCAAGTAAAAGTAAGGCTCTCAAAGGTAACCCTTGGGATTTTAGAAATCCTCTTACCTGTAAATAATTATACATTTTAACTATGCGAAAGAGAGCACTTCAACTTTGTATTAGATCACTATATTTAATAGAATTATATTTGGCGTGACGACCGTTTCATAATAACTACATCATCGAGACGTTTTTTAAAATTCGATTTACTTAAATATGAGTGCAACATCATAAAATATATATCAAAGGGTTTTTTTCCCAAAAGCATTGTGACGGTATGGTCTAAGTATTAGTTGGGGTTTTCCCTTTTTATAATAGATTTAACAACGTAAGATTTCTTATATAAAGAAATCCTGTCTACTAATATTTCTTATAAATAATGCATATATTGAAACTAGGTTCAAAGAGCATAAAGTTGCTTTTAATGTAAAAAAGAATACACCGACCATTGTTTAGAAACTAACCACCATTTCCCAGATATAAATAATCTAGAAATACTCCACATAGAACATAGCCAAAAAATTAGACTTATAGAAATATATAAACATAATAAAGACCAAAATGTTATTCTTCTAAACACACAAATAGATATAGGAAATCTCATAGTTAAAACTATTATAAAAAAGGGAAAAACCCAGACCATACCGTCACCACACTTAGGAAAAAAAACCACCTTGATATAAATTTTATAACACCAATCTATATTTAAGTAAACCAAATTTTAGTTTGATTCATTTTCAAGTATCTCCATGATAAAACGGCCGTCACGCCATATATTCTATTAAATATAGTAATCTAAAACAAAATTGAACTGATTCATTTCACATCGATAAATTGTTATGTCTAAATGGTTTAATTGTTTTTCAAAGTATTCTTCATCTGTATCAATATAATTTTGATGAACCATTTACATGGAATCAACTATTTAATTAGCTTATTAAAAATTGACGGCCATACTATTAATATAAGGTACGTGTAGAAACTTTAAGGACAGCTAATAAAATGATCAATTGTGACAATGGACAAACAGTTTTAAACAAAAACTTAACAAATGTTTATTTTATATAAAACATTCCAAAAATACAACCAAATAAGATTGTTTTCTCTAAAAACAATAATTAAAACATTAAAAACTTAAATTTTCCTGTTTTTTACTCGCATAAAAAGTATAAGGACAAGATCAATTCTTCTATTGGAACGTGTGGTGTGAAATACTAAACTTGAAGAGATTTACCACTAAACACCAAATCACTTTTTTTGAACTGCTCGACGCACATTTCGCTAACCATGTTAGCATCATCAGGAAATGATTTAATCGGATCATCTCCCTCTTTTAAATCAACTCCTGATGATGCTAACATGGTTAGCGAAACGTGCGTTAAGCAGTGCAAAAAAAGTGATTTGGTGTATAGTGGTAAATCTCTTTAAGTTTAGTTTATAAGGACAAGGAAAAAAAGTTTGCAGCTCATAGGTTTTCTATCGGGTTTAAATCAGGTATTTATTTAAATCATCTTATTTTTAACTGGCCAATCTAAAATATTCACGTTATTATAATCAAACTAATGTTTGATAAGGCGGCTGATGGGCATTGGTATGGGCCTTGCTGGATGGCTTCAATGGGCCTTGCTGGAAAATCCACTGTTCAATACCTAATTTAGCTTCGATCGGCAATAAGTGCTTTGCCAGAAATTTTCTGTATCCTTCAATATTAATTTTGCTTGAAATTAACACTAAATAACCCACTCCATTGAAAGAAAATCGCCCCTAAACTATTATAGAACCCCTCCCTAAGTGGCGTTTAGAGAAGTTTTTTTATATTATCGTGAATCATGCCAGTTAAATTTCCAGCCGTCTGATTTTTTTTCATCGGAAAACAATATTTATATCTACTGAGTATCCCAGGTCATCGCTCATTTGGCAAATTTCAGGAAGTGGATGTTATGCCTAGACAGCAAACTAGCTGAACAAATTCGGAGGTATACTTAAAATTTTCCAAAACGATTAATTGTGTTGCATATGAATTTTTTTCACACATGTAGCCCCCTTTCGTGGATTATTACAGCGCTTGAAAAATTCCCAGTGAGACCCAATCTTAAAACGGTTCATTTCTCTTTAGTAGACATTTTTTGGCCTTTTACTAGCGTTTATTCCCATATTCTTCATTCAATGTTAAACATAATTGACTGAAGTTATTGGTCTTTCCAATTTTTCAGCAAAAGTACGAAAATTCAAGCTTGGGGAGTAAAAAGCACTAATTACACCTTTTTTGAAATCGTGTTAGTTTAGTTTATTTCCTTTCGACATTGTCACAGCAAAATTGAAACGCGATAATACATGAATTCTCTGTTCACTGGTTCTTGGGCTATTCTAAGAACAGAAACCCTTGAAAGTGGTATAATACTATTTATTTGTAAATGTTTACTGCATCCTTGTATTTTTTAAACGGATTTATCACCCTTAGACGCGTATTGGTATTAATTCTCACCTTCAAAGTCAACAATGACAAATATAGAGACTAATAATGATGAATACGAACAGAAATATCTTTGCAAAACCCTTTTGAAAAATTGAGAAATAAAATATATTAAATTAAAACAAACGAGCCCATGTCCTTATAGGTTTTACACATATCTTATGCTTATATTAGTATGAATTGTTACAGATCCAACAGTTCTTTCATATTTAATGTTTCCTACGGCTATATAAGTCTTCTGTTTTGACCTACTGATTTCCTTTGTCATTTTCGATCATTCGTCATGACTTAATGAATTATACTCTCTGTAAATTTAATTGGACATAGTTCATTACTGATCTCATTACCATATTATCAAAAAAAGATTGATTTGGGTTGCATTTTACCGAATGTTTTTCACAATCGTTCATTCCACTGACGTCTGTTTAGTGCAACACTTAAATGATTTCCAATAATGTTTAATCGTCTGCAAATGTCTTAATTATATATTAATGTCGCCTGTGAATATACTAGAAAACCCGTTAAACTTTGTGTATCGTTAATTGTCACCTACGAAGTTGGTTGGTTTTATAACTCAAAATACCATGCAATTTACAGATCAAATTAGCGAACATCTCATTGTAATCTGCAGAAATCAACAATATTGCGTGCCAGTACAAGCGGGTGATCGAGGTAGATTAACGGAAGATGAAATATGTGCCCAGTTACTTTATATTCTTGAGGAAGCTCCTTGTCAATCGAATTCAGCACCTGTCGGAATTCTTACAGGTAAGTTAATTATTTCACTGCTAAAAATTATTTATAGCAGACAATTCCAGGTAGTAAAAGATCATTATGGGCTGAAGCTCGAGAGGATCTCTTGAAAGATGATAGGAACCGGAGAAACTTAGACTTAATAGCTAAGTCACTGCTTGTGGTTTGTTTAGATGAAGCTCTGCCAAACTCGTTTAACTGTAGACTACAAAAAGGGGGAAAAGGTAAATAATAGAATTGAATGACTATTACCTTATTATTGGGGGAAAAGGTAAATAATAGAATTGAATGACTATTATTTTAGGATAGCATTAGGCAAGTATCATGTTTCATTATCTACAATATATTATATTATATTTCGAATTATATATTTATGTTATTTTTCAAAGTAAACAAATATTTTTATTTAATATCTCCCCCTCTTATTTTTTTTTATCTTTAACTTTGATTTGCATTCAGTTGGTCAGTCGAAATCAAAATGTCGGTCGCATTTACGCCACATTACACTTTTTTATTTAAAAAATTATAAGAACGCTGTCCAGTCAAAGAACAAAATTTGTGTAGTTTATGGAGAAGACTTTGATGGGGGAGCTATTCTGAAAAAAAAACACGGTTTGATCGGTTTATGGGTAGAAAATTTGACCTAAAAGACTGGCATCGCAATGATAGTTCAAGAAGTGATGTCGAGAAAATAAAGCTATAATACCTGAATATCCACTCACGATGGTCCGTGAGATAGCAGATAAGTTAGAATTGGAAAATCAACAGTATTGGACCACCTGAAAAAAATTGGTACGTCTACCGATAAGTTCCTCACGAACTTAGTCAGCGAAATCTGCCTTAGCAAAACTCTTCGTGTGATCTTATACTGAAATAAAAATCTGGGGTTAATTTTTGAAGCGGATGGCAACTAGTGATGAAAAGTAAATTATTTATAATAACGTGTAATGAAAAAGCTCAAGGAGGTTGCCAGAATCAGCGGTTCTAACTACGGCAAACGGCTTATCATCATCCGAGAAAATTATGCTTTGCATTTGCAACAATCGTCACCGACCTCTAGTGTTGACAATTAGATGGGTTGAAGGTAGTAATTGAAAAAAAAACTGAACACGATCAACAAAAGCGAAATGTGTCATGTTTCATCATAACCACACGTTTCAATCAAGACTCGGCAAAAATTGTTGAGCTTCTAATGGAATGTTCATCGGACATGACTCATCGGACATCGCACACTCGGACTACTATCTATTCCGCTCCCTCCAAAATGACTTCAATGGGAAATCTCATAAAACGGAAAAAAGGCGAGAACAATTGGTTGGCATTTTTTTGGCAATAAAGGAGTTTTGGCAATAAGGAGAAGTCTACCAACTTTCTGGACAACCCAATATTCTACCGGTACCAAACTTCATAACACGTATACAAGCTTTTCAGATATCCTTAACTTTTGCTTTCTTTTTTCCTTTTTTAGGGTTTTCACTTTAGTTCCTCATTACATATGCAAATTTCTTTATAAATATATTTTCTGAAGTAAAACATTACATCGGAGCAACTTGCTTTTACCATTTGACAATTCAAAACATTTAAACTAATTTTTATAAACAGTTAGCTATTTTAAAAATTTCAATAAACACTGGTCCTTCTGCATGATTCGTTTTAGGATTTACTGCTGGAGCACGAGATGAAAGCAACCTGGCACATCAAATGATTCACGGTGGAGGTACCAAATTCAATTCATCCAACAGATGGTTCGACAAAACCGTGCAACTAGTAATTTCCGGGGATGGAGCTTGTGGACTATGCTACGAACATTCCATGGCCGAAGGTGTAGCGGTTATTCAATTGGTGGAAAGCTTCTGGAAACACGCGGAATCCTTACCAGAATGTTCGGAAGTGCCCACACCGTGTGGAAGTCATTTACCACCTCCTGAAAAACTGGAGTGGGTCCTTGAAAGCACTGATCTGAAACGAATAGAAGATGCATCGGAAGTACTGGATAATTTGGTGAAGGATCTTGATTTTCAGATTTTCCGTTATACAAGTTATGGTAAAGATTTTATTAAGTCTTGCAAGGTCAGTCCAGATGTTTATATACAGCTGGCTCTTCAACTAGCTTATTACAAGTTATATGGAAAATTAACTGCTACTTATGAAAGTGCTAGTACAAGAAGATACTTATTAGGAAGAGTGGACTGTATTAGATCAGCATCACCAGAGGCATTGGAATGGGCTAAAGCTATGTCACAACCTAAGGAAGATACAGATTACGATATAGGAAATAAAAAGGTATGTGTATAAGTTTATGTGTCAGAATTATTGTTAAAGAACTTTTCAGGTCACTTTCCATTTGGTTAGTGATGACAGAAAAGTTTTCCTATGGAATGAAGCTGTCCGGGCACAAACGAAAGAAATGATTGACAATATTCTTGGCCAAGGCATTGATATTCATTTGTTGGGACTTAGAGAAGCAGCAAAAGATACATCACCTACAGCTGCTTCACCACTGCCAGAACTTTTTACTGATACAACTTACAGGTAACATGTTCAGTAATATATGCAGTTAATCAGCAATGATCACCGATAACATTGCACATTCCCTGATGACAGGTGAACGGCTTCGAGACAAAAACGCTGCTACTACACGACTTCAGCTACACATCACGTGCGGGAAAAGTTTCCAGCCTAATGCCAAATATAGTTTTGAATCATTTTTGTAACATGTGATCAGGTGTTGTCATATTGATCACTTTACGATGTCCTTGGCTGTAAAATTAGCAACCTTCTTCTAACGGAGAGGTCATATTTATAAATAGCTGTTGACAAAAGCCTTTGGTAATTAGTTAACCCAACTATTACAACACGTACCTTTTCATTCCCATGAGATGTTACCCAAACCACCTGATGCGCGTTTCGCTAACCATGTGAGCATCATCAGGAAAATATTCAATTTTATTCTAAAGCTGTTCTATCTTCTGTTTATTTGACAACCGTGTAAACTATGAATCGTGGAGTTAGCTAAGCGTAACATCAATAATTCAGAAAGTTGACTGAAGGGGTGGTCTTTTATCGCGGTGCCTGATTTTCTTACATTTTTCTATTTGAGTGCTTTCATACGTAGCCAAGCCATTAATGAAATTAGTTGTCAAGATTGTGACCGAAGGTATATTGGGCACAAATTAATAGATTCATATCAACCAGATATAAAAAACACATTACTCACATTAGATATGACAGATAAAGCACTGGAGAGCACTCGAGCATGACCATAATGGACCATAAAACTAGTTTTGGGACTTTATATTCTAAAAGTTTTGTAAATATGTATTAAAGAAGTGAGAAAATTGATATGATCATCAATGATCAAAGAAATATAACATTTTTAGCAGAAATATGTAACTTTTCAGCTAATAGTTTTGAAAATATATCGCACCGCGTATTTATGTCTTAAAAGTGTACCTTCTCTTGGTGCCTGGAAGGTTAACGGTATAACTTTCCTTTATACCAGAGGTACCCAACCTTTCGAGACAACCGCCACCTTCACCGGAAAAAAATTGTAATACCCCCTCTTCCATAACAGTTAATTATACCAAATATTAAAATATTGTTGCACATTATCTATATCTTTTTTATTTGTCTATCTATCTATTAAGAATCACAAAGTATAAATTAATTAAAAAATACCATCAAATGTAGTACATATTTTTTTAATAAACACAAAATCAATAAGAAATAAAAAAATAATGAGACGGTCGAGGCTGGTGTAGTTTTAACAATTTGTAAATATCGGGTTCCAATTTCGTTTAGATCAGTCACAAATCTCCACGCTGCAGTGCAGTGTAGTGCAGTCTGCCCCTTCTATTAGACAATAAATTAGATACTGCACTGAATCCACACTTAGCCAATAACCAGTGTCCGAATTTTAATGTTTTCATCCTTTTATTTGCTTCTTTTAACGCTTCGTCCACTACAATGGACTCAGCACACATCCTTGTTTTACTCCGATAGTTGTCATAAATTCCTTCGATTCCTCATTGTTTGTCCTCAGGAAGTTCTTGTTGTCGCTGTACATACAATAGGGGTCTGAAACATCGTGAAATATGTAATATATTTGTTTATAAAATTGGTATAATGTATTTTTTTTGCTGGATCTTCTTTTTTTGTTAATTGAGAATTTTGTTCTTTATTCGATGATCGCTTTTTTTATTTGAATGAATCAAAAAAATGTTATCTGGTTTTTTTGTAAAATATGCCATAAATTGAAGGGGTCATAAAAAAATAGGACACTTCAAAAAAAAATGTTATTAACTTGAACAAAAATGAAAGAACAACACTTATATATTCATATTTCGTACTATAACCTTTGGCTTTAATTACGACCTCACATCTATAGGGCATGGAATCGATTAAATTGACCAAAATGACCAACGGAAGCCGATTTCACTTTTGTTGCAACGCCTCCATTAACTGACCAGTTTTAGAGAACGTGCGCGTACAAATTTGTCGATCCAATTCCTCCCGGAGGTGCTCAATAGGATTCAAATCAAGACTTGATTTGTTTTTGCTGAAGTCACTGCTTGACCATCCTCGATGCATGTTTCAGGTCGCTGTTGCCTTCATTTTCAGTCAGCGGCCATCATTTTTTGGGCGTGTGGAAGTATGTGCTGTTCCAAGATGTTACGGTACTTCTCCGCTTTCATTACTCCTTCAATTTGAACCAATGAACCGACTCCATCGCGCAAAAACCTTACAATATGCTAGTGAATAATTGACGAAAAATGTCAAAATCAGTATAATTACCCCAGACCACAAGAGAACCGCCACCGTGTTTTACCGTCGGAATCTGGTACTTTGGGTCGTTTCTTTTTCCGATAGAACGACGTACATAACGAATTCCATAAGTAGAAAACAAGTTGAACTTGCTCTCGTCGCTCCAAAAACAGGTCTCCAATCCGCCACTGACTAGTCATGGTGTTCTTGAAAAAATTTGAACTCCGCACGTAAGTTTTTCTTGTACAGCAGCGGTTTTTTCGACGGTTTGGTTCCGATGAGGCCACTTTTACTAAAATTAACTAACATTAACTTTAAAAATTCAGTAATTCTCTTAGTACAGTACCGCAGTACACGCTAGATTGTAGATTTGGGCAGCTGAATGCCGTGCTTCTCGGCCGCTTATCTTCGAATGTTTGTGCTGTTTTTGTGAGGATTCGCTTTGACTACGCATACAAGAGATCTTGAGAGGCATGGCGTCACTTTTGGGGGTCGACCGGATCCTATCTGCCACGTGGTATCCCCGGTCAACCTCCAATTTTTATGAATCCTGCTTACGGATGACTTCGTCGTACCATATCGCTTCTTCTTAGGCATCTAAAAACGCACATTTAGCGCATATTTTACAAGTATCCCGTTTTTTATGACTCCCTCAATTTCTTGCACATTTTACAAAAAAAAAAACAGATAAACTTTTTTTGACTCATTCAAATGGAAAACCGATTAAAACATTGAATAAAGATGATGCCAATTTTATAAACAATTATATTTCAAATTTCAGACTCCTATTTTTTATGACGTCTGCTGTAGCCTTTATTACTTCTACTGTCATATCTAGTTCTCGTTTCTCTAGCGTTTTCCATATGTCCTCTCTTTTAATTTGATCAAAAGTTATTTCTAGGCCTATGAAACAGATATGTATATTTCTATTCATTTTTATTACGTTTTCACTTGTTTGTCTAGTCATGAAAAGTAGATCTTGCATGGTCCTTCCTCTCCTAAATCCACATTGTGTTTCCTCTATTGTCATCTCGATTTTGCTCCTTATCCTTTTCTCCAATATTCTGGTCATTAACTTTACTGGTATGCGGTCAGCGTTATTCCCCTATAATTATTGCAATCTCTCTTGTCAACCCCTTTATATATTGACAATATGTTTTCAGAGTTCCATTCCTTTGGGACTTTTACTTTTCTCATAATGTCTTTCAACAATCCTGACAGGCTTCTTACTCCTTCCGCTCTCATATATTTTATCATTTCTGGTGTTATACTGTCTCTACTCGGTGCCTTTCCCACCTTTCATTTCTTTATTGCTTGATGTACCTCTTCTTGGATCATATCAATTTTTTGAATATCGTCTATATGATTTTCTTGTTCTTCTGATATACCAGTTCCCATGTCAGTCAGTTTTCCAAAATATTCTCCCCATCTTTCCATTATTTCATCTTCTTTCGTAATTACATTTCCGTTCTTGTCTTTTATATTCATCATACTGTACACATTTTTCCGCCTTAAAACTGCTTTAAAGTTCCATAGAATAAGTTTTGGTTTCCTCTGTAGTTTTCAGTCAACTTTTCTCCAAATCTTATCAATGATTGTTGCTACGCCTTCTTTACTTCTATCTTTACTCCTGTTCGTTTTTCTTTATATATTTCGTGATCTTCATCTTTTTTTATATCCCAGATATTTTTCCATATTTCCTTTTAGTCCTTACTCTTGCTCTATAATACCTTAGTCCACCATTCCGCATGTTTTCCTCATGTTTTTATTTACAATTTTTGTCATTCCACAGCTTTCTTTTGCGGCCTCCAGTATTATATAATTGAAAAACTCCCGTTTTTCTTTAACTCCTATCCCTTTTTCCTGCTCTTCAAATTTTCTGTTTGCTATTCCTTAGTATTTCCTCTGGTAATTTGTTTCCTTGAGCTTATAGCGTTTTATTTTCTCCTTTACTCTCTTTCTTCATTTATCTGGTTTTTCTTCTTTCTTCTTTTCCATATCCATCTTCACCAAATAAAGATCGCTTCCGATCTCCTCTCGTCTTGTTATCCATCGTCTTCACATCCCTCATACATCTCCATTTATGTTTGCTTATCAGAAAATAGTCTATTACTGATTTTTCTCTCCTTTTCGGTTCTACTCTAGTGTATTTGTGTATCTCTCTGTATTTAAACTTTGTATTTGAAATTATCAGGTTGTTCTCTATACATAGTTCTATTATTCTGTCTCCATTATTATTTCTTGTCTTTTCTCCTCCCCTTCCCATACATTCCTCCACTCACCGTTTTGATCACTGACACGTCCGTTCAGGTCACCTTAATCATCACATTTTCCACCTTATCATCGATTTCATTCTGTGTTTTTTCAAAAAATGCATATCTCCCTTCTTTTCCTGCTTTCTCATTCTCTCCACAACTTACAATAACTGTCCATAATTCCTCACCCAACAACTTTAAATTTATCGTCATTATTCTACTAATATATGTCTCCTTTATGATATGTTTCAAAATGTCTGGTGTTATTATCAACAAACCAAACCTAACCAATAAATTTTGTAGAAGTAATTCCAATAAAGTTTTGAGAATTGTAAACCAAGTTTTTTTTCGTTTTGTCATTATGTGAATCTGCTACGTAAGTTTTCTGTATATGTAATCCAAGGTATTTACATTACTTTGTTTCACGTCTAAGGGTAAAAGTGATATGGATCAATTTGTCCTAATTTACTTTAATTCATCTAACAATTACATCTAAACAATTACAGCGTTAACGCTTATAAAACGCATTTCAAACATATATAGATACAGCCGGATATTTTGTTAGATTCAAGATCGTCTTTGACTTTGAAACCTGAACCCTGCGAATTTGCTCAATTGTTTTTTCAGCCCAAACTAATACATTTCAATTAAGTTTCTTTTCGTACGTAAATTTTCCGATATGATTGGTTTCCTTTGGTGGTACATGGTACTCGAAGCCGTTTTCTTCGATTTATACTCCAGGTATACAAACTTCTTTACTTTTTCAAAGGTGTTAATGTTACCTATATTACTTGCAATTCTCAGATCAGTATTACAGTATTGAATATATTTCCATTTATCATATGTTTGTTATTTCCTTCATTTATTTTTTAAAGCTAATTCTTTTGGCTTTTCTTCCATCTATTTGAGCATTTGTATTAAATGTTTTTCTGATTTTGCTATTAGGGCCACATCATCTGCAAAATCCATGCATTGGTATTCGTTACTAACGATCGTTCCCTCCCTTTTGACCCCGCTTTTTATGGCAATTTTTTTCGAGTATTATGTTGAATAATACAGTAGATAAAAGATCTTCTTTTAAAGAGGTTGAAGTCCTTTAGGAGATTATTGATGCATCCACCCGAAATAGGGTGGATGCATCAATTCACAGTGCAAATTAGCCAATTCCGCTGTTGCAATGAGCGACTATATTGTCGAGATGAGACAGCACTTTTCTTTACCATGAAGGCCATTTTATCAATTCTTCGTGAACTTTAATGCAGCTTAATCCTCTCTTGTGGCTTTTCCGACTGATAACTGATAGCACAAATGTTCGTATAAGATTTTTCAAACGCATACATTCGTTATGTTCGCCATCTCAACAATCTCTCTAGCCTTCACCTGGCCATCAGGGAGCCATAAAATGCAAAAGAACAGTGTCCCCGTAATATTACTTCAAGTCATTCAAAGTATTTAATCAATACACGAAATTCGCTTTTCTCCATGATAGCAAATATATGGAACTTATGTGTTTTTGAATACTGTTAAAACAAAACCACATATCAAATCTGTTTGAAATTCATGGAGCGATTGCACCGCGATCTTTCGGAAAAATATTTGACTTTTCAGTCCATCCTCTTGGTATTATTTGGACATATTTCAAATGTACCAAATTTTTATGTGGATAATTACGAAATCTTATGAAAATTTTAAGAAAGGTAACATGACATTTCAAGCAGATTAATTGTTAACTGTATAAAATAATTAATGATATGTCTGTTCCTATACTAATCGTTGGCGACCTGACAGGGCAAAACCTTGCTAAATAATTTAGTTCTAAAGGCAATGCCAGTTTGAACTTACAGTTAAAATAAATATAAATGTAATGTAATATATACTACAGGGATGGCGAACCTTTTTTTCAGTTTATTTAAATGAAAGAAAAAATTAGTGCAACTTCTGTTGTTGCAAATTAGATGTCAAATTCATATTCTGTTACTTTTACCAGAATGCAAGCTGAACTGGATTCATCTGACAAACAGTTTCTAAGCGAATCTTAAATGTTATTTATTTCTGAAATTGATAACTCGCAGGCATAGGTAGATAAAAATATTTTTAAGGTAGCAAAAGTCAGCTTCTTCAGATAGCTAAATGCGTCTGGAATTGAATTCCACGCTTCCATAATTTTGGTATTGACATTTTTACTTATATTGTCTGATAGTCTTTCTATTTCATTTAATTCCAACTCCTTCCCTGTTTCGATAAATATTTGGATCCATATTAAACTAGACTGAAAATCAATTAACTGCATTACAATTTCTTCATTTTCCAAACAATCAAATTTGGACATGTTAGTGACAATTTTTTAATTAAAGAATAAATTACCGAATTAAACTATTCTGTGACTTTTGCTTGGTCTGGTTTTTCGTGTAAATACAAATCTCCGGTGATTTTTTTGAAGTTTGGGAAATACTTGTAGTTTTTGGTAACAATATCGTTACTGAAACTTGCATAGCCTCAAGAGCACGAATGAGAAGTATTATAACGATAATTGTTTTATTTGCGCCTTGAAGTTTTACATTCAATTCATTGAAATGCTGGCACGGATCCGTTCAAAATTAATTTTGAAAGTCGCATAAAATCTATCAACTATGAGTATTATTCAAATTTTCCCTCATTTTGTAAAAATAATCTGATTTCTTCCAAGCAATCAACAAATCTTTGAAGTACGTTACATTATTATACACTGAGTTCACTTCATCCAACAATGCATCAACCTTTCACTTATTTAAAGCCTGCGACGATATGAGGACAATATGAAGTTCACTATTTTTGTGACTACGGCCATTATATTATCAATGGAGGCGAAACCACCCTTAGCACCCAAGTCTTATTGATGAATGATGTAGTGGAATTCAAGAATCGAATGTCCTATGTGTATTTGAAATACACAAAAAAAAACATTTTTTTGCCCACCATACTTGGAGCAGCATCAGTCGTTATCGAGACAATTTGATCGAGTATCGAGAAATTAATTCTTCTTTGATGTCATTACTACACAATATCGAGCGTAAACAGCTAAACGAGCAGATTTAATAATATCAGTACTTTCGTCAAGACATAGTGATATAAAAGGAGAGGCCATGATGTCATTTTTTGTGGTTCTTTTACATTTTCCGTCAGTTTTAGAATTCTATCTTTTATTGTGTTTCTAGATAAAGGGGTATCTTTGATGCGCTAAATTATCTTATCTTTATTTTTAAAATCATCAATATGTAAAGGGGCGCATACTAACCAGGTTTCCTACAAAAACTCCCTCATTGAAATGTTTAACTTGCTGAGCAATGATGTTTGCAACCGAGAAACTTGCGACACCTGTGTGACAATTCTTGCTATCATATTTAATCATAGATGTCGAATTATTTTTTTTTCCATTGAACCCTTCGGTGTGAAACACTAAGCTCAAAGAGATTTACCACTAAATATTGAATTACTTTTTTTAAAGTTTTCAACGCACGTTTCGCCAACGCACGTTTCGTTCTATTTATATGATAACCATGAACTGTGAAGTTTATTAAATGAATTAGATTAAATCATCTCCTGATGGTGTGAATATGGTTAGCAAAACGTACGTCGAAACCTTAAAAAAAGTGATTCGGTGTTTAGTGGTAAGTCTCTTTGAGTTTATAGACGTCGAATGCTTATTTCTCTCTTTAATTGCACATGCAATAAATTCATTTTGCTCAGGTTCGCTATTTTGACAAAGAGGTTTGTGATTTGCTTCATAATGCCGTTTTGCAGACGATGTTCTATATACTACTGTTCCAGAACATACAACTCACACCGGTTTATCACCTTTACTAATCATGCCATTTTTCATGAAGTTTGAAATTCTCTATTACAATTATATTGCATTTTTTGTTTTTCTTTTCTCCAAATTAGTCTTGTTGAATAATACTTGAAAAATGTAAATATTACTCAAACTTAAACATGCACTTGTGTCAATGAAATTAGTTTAAAAACGGTAAATACTATCAGTAATTAGTAATTGCAGTCGACTATGTAAACAAAAACAAGCAAGTGAAGCGCGGCCCTGCCGCCGCCCCGCCTCGCACGCTCTTGTTCCCTTCGTAGCTCACTCCCATCCGTTCGGTCGTAAATTCGCGCGAAATTTATCAATCTAATTTAGTTATCTCCGGGGCACCGGAGTTCACTATGAACTTTGTTGCTATGGCCTCAAATATACACGAAAAAATATATTGTTTTGATTAGGTAACTAAATCCCATGCACAAATTATTTTATTGACTGCCATCAATGCCAGGCGTTTCTTTGCTTCGCCAACGCTGATTTACTATATCGTGTGAATTACTTAATTAAAATCCGTTAAACCAAGTCTTTCTGTATACAACTTGTGTTAAAAAAATAAGAAAATAATTCCTAATACTACTTATATATAACATATTGAATTATTTTTTTAGATTAGCCAACAAGTTTTTATTGTCGACCAGTCAAGTTGCAACTAGCACTAACTCTTTCATGGGATACGGACCAGTTGAACCAGATGGATACGGAGCAGCCTATAATCCGAAAAACGACCATATCATCTTCTGTTTGTCAGCTTTTTGGTCATCAGAAATCACCAGTACAAGTAGGTTCGCGCAGTCTCTGGAGGAGAGTTTAAATGCAATGCAAGCACTCCTTGTAAGACCTAATGGAAATTAATCTTCATTTTCAAAGGTTTTCTGAAAATTGTCGAGTGTATTACTCGAAATAGCAAGAAGAAAACATAAATTCAGTATTAGTTTACTAAAAATGATATAAAGCAAGCATGATTTTATGAGAGATATTAACAAATCTATTTATACATATCAGTAAATGTGAACACAGTATATTATAAGAATTAAATATATTTCTACAAGTTAGTGTTAAGCCTTAAGGCAAGTCAATTTATATTTTGATAAATTAATCTGCCCTCCAAAATATTTATTTATTCCTATTTTATATTAGGAATTTGTTAAGTTTGAAAATATTTTAAAATCTCAGTTGTACGCTTATTTCCCAATTCGACTGTGATTTGATTTTATAGTTTGTTTATTATTATATTCTATTGCAAAAGAACACGCATTTCAGTAGATATATCACGTCATAAATATCCTTACACATTATGTCTTAAAATCCCTTATATAACCGAAACAATTGTTTCAAATTTACCAATATTATAATAAATATCTTAACTAATAACATTAAGAAAAATTATTATAGATGATACCAAAATGAGTTTTATGAAATTATTTTAACAAATTTGCAAAATATATGCAATCGTAAAAAGGAGAGCGAAAACTAGTATAAAAAAAAATAAGAACGAAAACTAAAAATTATTTTATTAATTTGTTAATAATTAATGTTTTAATTCAGGTAGCCGATTAAATAAATCACTGAGATTTATATCTAAATTTCCACTATATTTAAAAAATTGTATGACAATTTTCCCGGTACATAGTACAACTACAATGCTAAAATTTTAAATAAGAAAATGTAATATACAGGGGTGCAAGAGTATATATATATATATATATATATATATATATATATATATATATATATATATATATATATATATATATATATATATATATATATATATATATATATTATTCTAATATGTTTTCCCCAAAAAGTTGATAAAGTCCTGGTATAGTGTAATCTGGCTTCTTCGTAAATAAGAAGCATGTTGTGATACTCGCGTACAGAATATAATTTTAGTTTTAAATAAAATTTAAATACACTGTAATAATTTGTCTCCAACCCTTTGTTGTGGGAATCATTTCAATTAGTCAATACGACGTTGTCGTATCTTTTTGACTGATGTATGGCTGACAAATTACTACTTGCGAAAAATATTTCAAATATATTTACTTAAAATGATAATTCAAATCAGATCCTTTCGATTATCGATTTAATAACTTTGCAATTAATTTTTGCCGAAACATTTAACTTTTTGATACTTATATGGAAGTTTTTTTCGTTCACATAACATGAAGAATCACTACCAAAAAAGTGTATTAACCTAATAATCTAATATAAGATAATAGTCGGGAATTCCATATTCAATGTCTAGACGTGCAATATAAAATCAATAAGGCTGAATCATTCAAGTCTACCTGGTAATTTAGCAGAATATCCATATTTTTTCTTCCATTAACTTTTAGGCTCTCTAAGAGATTTAGTTTTTTAGATTTATTTACATTAAGGTATTTTTTTATTTTCGTTTAAAGTATGATTGTCTGAAATTAATTCGTTGACATAAAAGGAATAATAGTATGATTTATTATAAAGTCTTTTAAATTCAGGGAGCATAATAGAAACAGGTCTCCCTGTTCAATATAGATTTTTGGATAAAAACCGCACTCAATTAAATAAACTCCTGATTTATAAAGGTTATTCGTTTGACTTTTAATAGTATTAGTAAGACGTCCTAGATTAGCATGTGTTTAGAAGACAATTTTTGCATTTTTTTTACTTATTATCTAAAATTATATTATTTTATTGTATTTATTGCACCTTTAGACATTGAACGTGAAATTCCCGACCACTATCATTTAATATATTATTAGGTTGGTGTACTTTTTAGATAGTAACTAGTATGTATATTTTACATTTTCTTACTTAACATTTAACGTTGTGGTTTGGTATTTGGAAAAGGCCATATTTGTCAAAACAATTGTCAAACAATTATTTAAATATAATGGAAATTTAGTCATTGGTCTCAGTTCTTTTACTTATTAATAATATTAAATCAAATATATACCTTTATTATATACCTTTTACTATATTGAATCTATTATCTATCTAAGGTCAGCATAAAATTTAAACAGGTTAAATTCTAAAGCTGATGGTTTTTTTTAGCTGGTAGAAATTGTTCAAAGAAGTTTCCTCAAATAATTCAAAAATAAGAAAGCTAAGAAGCCTTTTTTCCTTATACAATCATGTTTTTTTTTAACTTACTACCCCAGTCTTTGTTAGATCTTCCTCAACAAAATTTAAAATGTCATTAATTCGCACATTGAAGTTCTCATTCGCATATTATATAATGTTTTCATAAATGATCAAGGTATTTTCAATATTTTTATAAACTTGAAAAATACTTACTTATAGCACATTAATAAAATGAGCATGTTAGGAAAACACGATTGTCAAGACACTAATCAGTATATAACATGACATAAGCTTGATAAAAATTTGTAAACATTGTGAACGGTAAGTAGTAAAATTACCGGTTATTTAAGAACATTTGTTTCGAAAATTAGGTTACTTTAAAGAGTTCTATACAGAAATTTCATAGTTAAATGATTCATAATAAAATACTATGGTATAACAAAAGAATTTGCATTTTTGAGGTATTTGAGGTTACTCACTATTTAAAAAATCTATACCTGGAGTACCATCGTTATCAGCCTGTGTTCGATCTCTGCCATTCGGATCAATATACTTGATGATGTCCTCAGTTCATCATGTTTTCGGTCTTCTTCGTGGACGTTTATTATCAAACGGTGTCCTAGTTGAAATATTTAATAAAATTTAAATTTAATTCATTGATAATGTTTTATACAGTAAGTTATTACCAGCGTTGTAGACCAAATATTGAGCTTCATAGCTTAATTGAGAATTAAATTAAAAATTAATTTATTAAATCTTAGCATCTAAGAGAACATTGTATTGAGGACATGCTAAGCTAAAGAGAATACGTATATCACAGAGGTTAAATACGGTTAAATACGTAAATAAATATGTTTTCTTTTTAGAATTTAGATTACTACCGCAAAATGGGAAATATAAAGAAATATATATTCTGAAATAATACCTAATAATCTTCAATATAAAACTCTATTTATATATATATATATGTATATATATATATATATATATATATATATATATATATATATATATATATATATATATATATATACTCTATATACATATATATAATCATAGATATAATCCTATATATTATATATATATATATATATATATATATATATATATATATATATATATATATATATATATAATCCTATTCTCTAGATATTCCATTCTAAATGACATCAAATACATATATGATATTTTAATAGATTATTGGATTATCATCATCAGAATAGTTCAGGTCAAGAATTTCCAACAGGAATTATCGGCGTGACAGATATTTTTGAGCCATAACTAAAACCTTGGCAAAAAACTAAATATAATGTCTTTTAATTGTCGAATTAGGTTCCCACGGATTCATCGAATGTAGGATAGAGGCTCCAAAATCTCTGTTTGTCAGGGTGGTTCGCTGAACAGTATGAAATATATTATTAGTCACCTCAATTTGAGTCTACCTTAAGTTTAATTCGATTTCTACTCCTAAATATTTAAAAGTGATTCCGGGTATTTTGAGATGGTGAATTTCCAGATATGAATAACAAATTTTAATTTGTTAGCTCGCCCTTACTTCCTTACCAGGGATTTGTCTCGAAATGGGAAAACTGCGGTATTAAAGAGTTGGAGACCCATTTGTTAACGCGTGATATTCTTATTAATTACTGGCACGATAATTTTACACGCACAGATATTGATTTTATCAATACAATTATTTACGCATTAATAGTAAATATTGTATAATGTATGTGGTAGCATTTACAATAGTACTTAGTGTCACTGAGGATTAAAGAATAAACCCGGATTATGCATTACGCCTTGTTCTATACTATATTCTTCTTGAATCGAGTAAAGTTAATGTAAAATAATCCTTTTGTGGAACAAATTTAGGTAAATTTATATATTTAATTTTTAGTCATTCTGAATTTCGAATGAAAATCCAGTGAATTCATTTTTTTTATTTATCACCAAGATTACACTTTATGTAATCTACTGCTACATGTCACAAGCTAATTTTATAACCAAACGAAATACACATTTGAAATGAACTATTGTTATGAATTATAGTTAAAAATTCATTCATCATTTGGCGGAAAAACTTCCGTTAAGCAGACTTTCTCTAAAGCACCAAATCACTTGTTGACAGTCCAAGAAAACAACTGTAACATTTTAATGTAGTTCATGGTTTTCTTATATTTCACTATAAATATCTTTAGCTAAAAACTTGAATTATTTAATTTTTCTTTCCAGACAAATTTAGGATAAAACATTCAATATCTAACACTGTAATTGTTTGGCAATTTTATTTTTTTGATATAACATTTATTTAATAGTGGAATTCGGGAGATGTTTTATTTATGGTAATTCCAAAGAGGCAGATTAATATAGAGAAGATCAGGGAAGTAATGTCGTTTTTTACATTAAATTAAAACAAATAAATATTTAAAAAGTTTTTATTTTTAATCAATGATTTAATCACCCTCGTTATCTAGCATGCAAATTTTCAATGCCGGATCGATAAAAAACAATTGGTTTTTGAGCCTGGAGAGGGTATTTTGGATATCCTCAACATTTTGAAGTTGCATGAGGTGGATCGGTTAACTTTGTTTTCTTCGGACAGATTATGCGGAACCCAAACACCTGCTCTGTTTGGGTTCCGATCTCTGGGATCTGTTGGGAACTTTACCGATCTGCTGCAAATGTTCTTGGATGGTCGATCAAGGTTGGTTAAGAGTGTTTGACGGTTCCTCGATTGTCTGACACGTATTTGCTTCCACTACCCCCCTTATCACACCAGTGTCCAAAGTTGTTGGTCTTTCTGATCGAGGCTAGTCGGAAAGATTAAAATTACCGGATCTGAAATCAGTTTTGGCATTTACGAACGTCTAATACACTTGGATAAACATCGCAAATGTTTTTGGTAGTAACTGTTGTGTTACTACCTTTGTGAAACTCAACAACTGCGAAAAAAAATAAGATTTAATTATTTACCAGTAAAAAGTCATTTTAACCTTAAAATGTCTTTAGCACGACTTTGGAGTACACATTCAGCTGGTAAATGATAAATAAATATTGACATGCACAAAAACGACATTATTTTCCGATCCCCTTAATATTTAATTAAAGTATATCATGCGATTTATTATTTAAAATCTTACAGGTTGATAAATATAAACAGTCATATTTATTATTAATTCTAAAGTCCAGTGTTGTATAACTTTAAGTTTTATGTTACACAGGTCGACCTTAAATCTCAATTATTATACTAATGAATGATACTAGAGAACTTGTCAATAACACTAGAAAACGACTTCGACTTCCAAGGAACGATCACATCTGTATCAAGCTTGGCATCGTATGAGACTGATGCAAAAGTATCCGCGGTGTTTTACACAATATTTATTATAAAAAACAAAACATAAAAATATAAAAGAAACGTTTAAATTATTATTCCGGAACTTATTTACCCTCTACTTCAATATCCGCTTTCGATTTGCTTGACAGACGGTCCATTCCACGAGCAAAAAAGCGCTAGTTCTTGGAAGCAATCCATGCCTTGACATCGCCAGGAAATTCATCGAAGTCATCATGGACTTTGCTCGCCTCTCAATTTTTCAGCAAACGCTTAACGTGGTAGTCTGTGGGAGCTTCAGTAGGAGCGTAAAGAGGGTGAGGGAGCAGATCCCATCCCTTAATGGCAATGAATTCGAGTTTGCGACCCTCAACATGTGGATGCACGTTATCGTGACAATTTGTTTTTTTACATGGTCGTTCAACACGGCCTGTTTTGTTTTCAATATAATGTAATAACAATGCAATGTAATAATCTCATTAAGTATAGTTGTCGTAAAGTTTCCACAAAGATAAATAATAATTTACTACCTTTTATTTAGCAATTATCCGACCTGGAATGTAAACGAAAACTCAAAAAAATTATTTTATGCTCATTTATGAAAAATTAGTGAAAACAAAAAATTTCAATTGATATTTTTTCCATCAAGTGTCTAGATGATACCATACTTAATTTTAAATTAATATTTAATAGTATATAAAAAAAAAATTACTTGCTTTTCCGGTTTCGTCGGCAGCGTAGAGCTTATTGCGCGGTGCTCTATTTTCAACGTTAAATTAAAGTATGAATAATATTAGTAATTAATAGTATTAATATATTATTATAAGTATTTATGAAGATCCGGGAAATGGGATTTTTTCGATTGGAAATTATTTTTTTTGTTAATAAATTTTGCAATTCTTTATATGCGGGCTTGAAATTTTCGGACATTCTTCTAGATATCATATTTTAAATCGCAGTAACAACAATTAACACGTGTTTAAACTTGTGAACTAGACTAAATTACAAGCAGGTCATGCTTCATAATTTGAAATTCTGTTTCGTCACTTGCAACAAACATTTTTATCGAATGTTCCGTGTATTAGTCAGTGTATAAACAAATTTAAATATCAATGAATATTTGTTGGCGGAAATGTTTAATTTTGATTGTATTATAGTTACAGTGGTTATATAAAGGGTAGGACAAGTACTTCGATACCATTTTAATTATTTGTAACTTTTAAAACATTACGTAATAACATTAAGTAATAATGTATTCGTAACAAGACGGATTATTTTATTCAATATTTTTATTTGTGATATAGTGATACTTGCTCCACTCGATACTTATAGTTAAAAGATTAATTAGATATACAAGTCAGTTTTATCTTAAAATAGGGTAGTTTTTGTATCATAAATCTATATATTTTTATGCAATCTTTCAAATCTATATCTGATTAATATATTTTCATTACACATTTATAAAAAATGTATACCATAAAAATAAGATACATCATGTACTTCAATTTATCTTCAAATACTATTTAGTGAATCGAGAGTTATTTATAGCGTACTTCTTAATATTGCAAACAACAATATAATATACTCGGGATATCAGTAATCAATGTGTAAATAACTGTCTCGGCAAACTTGGCTTTGGTCAAGAAAATATATTAAATCATTCACAAATTCTAAGATGTTTATGAATTGTATTGTAATATCCATATCCTGATATATTATCGATTATTCTGATTGACTAACCCATGGCTGACTGATCTAACCCATGCAGTTAATAGTTTTCTTTTATTTTATTATATCAATTATATTGTTCTGTTTATTTATTTTATATAATTCATTGAATCGTATTCAAATTTTTAGTTCATACAAAACTAAGTCAAAAGATTTTATATTATCTTCTTAAACTATAATTCAAATTGCAAAACTTAAAAATTTTATAGTAGATTCCTATTGCCGGAGTAAACTTAAAAAAACTACATATATAAATTCATACATAGTTGGTCCTCTTCTATCTAATGGGGTCGAGGTTTCGTGGCAGAATTTCCATCGTCATCGATCATTAGCCATCCTCTCAATCTGACACCATTATGTCCTCTTCCTCTGTAAGATACTTCAATACTTCAATATTCAAAATTCTTTTGGGCCATCCTCTTTTTCTTATCTTATCATTTCCATCTTTCAGTAACTGAAACTTTCGGTTTTCTTTACTCATTCTTATCATATGCCCGAACTAGGTTATTTAACGAGTTTCGACTGTGGACAATACTGTGTTCGCCTTCGTGAACTGAAGTACAGTTTATTCGATACAATATAATTACTTCTACAACCATTCTCAATTAGCATATTTAACTGGCCTGTATCCGGCTTCTCTCTCTATAATTTAATCTCCATATTTTACACGCATGTTAGTGTAAATATATACACTGTTGACTATTTTATTCTTTGTAGATGTACTATTTCTTTATTTCTTATAAATATGGTATTCAATTCATAATAGAATTAACTGGCATTGAATATCATGTTATCAAATTTTCAATTATTTCCATTTTCATATTTATCTTTCAAATTTATGATCGATCCCAAATATTTAAAGTTTTCTATTTGTTTAAATCTAGCTTATTCAGTGATATTTCCACTTGTTCCTGCTCGTTGTTTATTATTATAACTATTTACAATATTATTATCTATCTATTAATCAATATTTATTAATTGATTGTTATCATTACAATTTTTTCAATATTAATACTCACGTTATCTATCTATTAATCAATATTTATTAATTAATTGTTATCATTACAATTTTTTCAATATTAATACTCACGTTCTATTGCTTCACATGTTCGACCCATATCCAATGTTCCTCTGTAAGTCTATTTCAGTGTTAATTATTACTAGTAAGTAATTAACATACATTTAGTAGTTTATGTACACCTATTCTTGCTGCTTTTAAATCATTTGTACATAAAATATAAAATTTTTTGTAAAACTGTTTACAATGAATTTTGTCCATTAGGAATATGAATTGAAGTGGGTTCAGTACACCACTCTGTCCGACTTCAACAGTTGTTATAATTCATTGGAGCATACATTATTTGTTTGTTGAGTAGACATTACTACCTACAGCAGCGTACCATTAACACTAATACACAAACGAAGTATATAATTTTTCAAATATATTAAACAGACTCCACATCATATTTATGTGTATATATTGGAGGTTAATACACAATCAAATGTCAATGTTAATAATACTTTGCAAAAGTAATTAAACATGACAAAATTGTGTAAGGGTAATTATGATATTAACGTAATAAAATATTTAATCTATTACCATTCCCCATCTGTCCTAGCAAGTATACATATAACGAAACATATCATCTTATAGCTGTATAAACAATAAAATATATTATTACTATTTATGAAATATTTAATAAGAAAACATAATGAATGTAGATATTTTATAGCCAATTTTAGATAAATATTTAAAGCGCTTTGTAGACACAAGGACTGTTAATGCTATATTTTAAACAGCCCCTGTGATTGAAAGGTATACATACATATAAACTTATGTCAAATATGTGATTAATTGTAACAAAACATATCAACATATTAATAGATATAGTTATATAAAACTCATTATCATTATAATGAATGTTGTTTTCGTATTTTATTATATAAAAAAAACTTTATATACGACAAACGATATTATAAGGTAAACTTAAATAAAAAAAATGATTGTTGTAAATAGGTTTAGGATTTTCGTGTATTAGCAATATCAAAAAAAAGGCAGCATGTATAATATAATTTTACAGTTATATATATTTTGTTAAATATTGAAAAATATTTATTTAAAAGATATATTAGTGTATATATAAATAACTTTCACGTAAAGAAATTAAGTATCTTTGTTTTAAACAGAGTAATAATTTAAAGAGTTAATTGTTTCCAATATACAGGGTGTTTGTGATATAAAAGGGTATTATTTAAAAAAAATATATGTTGATCTGCTATAACATATACTTTTTCACTCAATTTAAAAACTTTTAATACAAAACAGTGAAATAAAAAGAAAAATATGGATAGAAAAAAATATGTGTTATGTGTATAATGTTCACCGTGGTGCTAAGTGATTCTGAATTAACATCAACTAAAATAATACGTTTTTATTAAAAGATGCCAGTGAATACGTATTCGTTTTTGTATTTGTACTTTATATTCCCTTAAATTTTTGTTCATAATGCTTTAAATATAAATGTTTCTTCTCATCCATTCCCGTTTACTCCTGGACATAGGCCTTTTATCTTCTAGCCTTTTAATATCCAGCCATCCAGCTATTTCTTCTGCGACTTGTTTGCTTTAGTCTGGGTTTGAGCGCCTTGTTTCCTAGTTTTGATTGGTTTGGTCGCCAGTTTTTTTCTAATTTTTCTGGTTTAGTTATCCTGATATGTCTATATTACATGGTAAAATGGGAAATTAATCCTAGTATTCACAGGAAACATATAATTTAGATGTCTGTTTTACCTAATTCTATCTATATATTTCACCCATTGCCATTTATGTTCTGCAATACGTCTTATTATACCATCGACCTTACTTTTACGTTGGATTTTTTCATTTACAATTATATTCCTTAATCTAATATTGAGCAAGGTGCGCTCTATCATTCTCTCCATTACTCTTAGATGGATGGCACTCTTTTTGTCATTACCATGGTTTCCAAGTCATAGCTCGTCGTCGAGCATGCGTCGAACGTCGAACATGCGTCGAACTTGACTTTGAGATTTATTGATATATCACGGTTTTGCAGTGTATGTTATAATTTCGTAAAAGTTGCCATGTGTTGTTTTCGCAAATTGGTCCACAGATCTTTCTCAAGATTTTTCCTTCAGACTCCTAGAGCATTTTGGTCAATCTTGATTAGGTTCCATGCTTCACTCCCATATGTTAGTATCGGCCAGATTAGTGTTTAATAAATTTTCTTCTTAGAGAGGTGCGTTAAAATTTTTGATCTCATGGTTCTTTGAAGTCAATAGTATGTATGTTCATTCGCCGTATATGCGTTCTAATTTCAATAAACATGTTGTCCCTATTTAAGCCTAAACCCACCTTCGAATTACACAACCCTTTGGGGACAGATGAGTCAATTTTGATATTATCACACAATTTTTTCCGGTTTTCTGGGATTATAATATATTTCTTTTCGTTTTGATTTAAGTATTACCTCCACAAGTACTGTCTAGTTAAAGATCCGGCATCACGAACCGCTCTTTCAAGGACCAGATTAACCAATCGACACGCATCGCGTTACCCTATACTAATCCTTTTTGGGCATTAAATGAGGGGAGACACTTGTCACAACTTTTACGGGTAGTCTGACATTATTAATTGTTATTTTTATTTGTTTGATGAGTTTAAATGAAATTTCAAATTCGCAGAAAATTTGAAAATGTCTGATTATCTCTGCCTATTTTGATGATACAAGATCAGGTTTTCTAAGTTTATATTTTTTTCAGTGTTATTACTTTGATCGTGGAAAGGTTCATTTATAGATCCGCGTTTTTCATGACGCATTCAATGATTCTAGCCTATTATTTATTGTATATCACTACTTATTAGAACAATATCATTAAACAAAATAGTTCAAGTAGGTCCCATCGATGTTGATGCCTTACGTCCTCTATGGAAATGACCTGAGAGCTTATGGAAATGACTTCTTTAGAGATGGAGTAATGAGTTTTAAAGATATCGTGTCTCCTTTCTTTTATTTATTTTAATTTTGTCGGTTGCTAACACTTATTTTAACGTCAATTGTAGTTTGTGTCATTGTTTGCAAGAAAACTCAGGTTTCAATGGAATGAAATTTCAGTAGAATGAGTAAGAAAACCTACGGATGCTAGGTGGAAGGCTACGTTAGAATCACATTTTTTCTATATCAACGTTTGTATTGTCTGCAAATGTTTGATACTGATGAACCCTGTCCGAAACCCCGCTTGCTCTACTGGCTAGTAAGAAACAAATTAATAGGTTAGTCGATTGGTGACAATCTTAGTTAGTAGCTTAAATAAGTGCGACAGAAAGCTGACTAATCATAGTTCTTTATATTAACATTATCGCCTTTTTTGAACAAGAGGATCCGCTTTCGCTTGCTCTATCGCTTGGAAGAATTAAATTGATTTGTTAGTCAATTTGAACAATCTTTGTTAGGAGCTCGAATAAATGCGACAAAAATTTGATTGATCGATAGTTCTTTATATTGGCATCACGACCTTTTTGAACATAGGTATGCGTGCTGACACGTATCTAATTTTTTTATTATTAGTAAATATTCCACCTTACTCTACATAAAGCAATTGAGGATTTAAGCTCGAAGAAACCAACCAACAAGTCACACTCTATACGGTATGCAACCAGAACTATCAGCTTAATGCCAGCTTTAAGTAAATTTAGCAGAGACAGCGATATCATGAAAATTCTCTTGGGAAACAATATATTGGCTTCAGTAACAATAAGGTTTTGTAATATTTCTTCCGCATATTATTAGATTCTAATTTTCATACATTTGTCCAGAAAAATTAACTCCAATATCGTTATTTAAACTAACCCCAAAAACTCCCCCAAAAAATAACTAAATCTAGAGTTTACGGGTTAAAAAATTTTAAAGTTTACGGGTTAAAAATTTTTTCCAAATCGTTCCGAAGCTTTTCCCTTGCATTTCCTAATTTTAATTTGCGTGTTAAATTTTTTAAACGCTTACTCCTCACCACGGTGTACTACCATGAAACACTACCGGAAAACTATTAAATTTCATCTCCAACTCATATATTTCTCGATAAATATTAATGACATAAACATATATTCTATTATTTTAGAAAGGTCCTTCAGATTTTATTCGTCGTTACTATTGTTAATTCAATGTTAATTTGTCAGACTTTAAGTTTTGTCTGTCGTTGCTGGTGAAGCTTTAACTTCCATTTCATTTAAAACTATCTTTTAATAAACTTGCCAATTACAACATGATATATATTTACATAATTAATCTGTTAGTTTTAAACTTTATGTTTAGATCTTACAAATTGCAAGAGTTAACTAGATGTATAAATATAGGCCTATTGATTGTCCTATAACTATTATTACTATATAAAAAACAATTTTAATATGTCCTATATATATATATATATATATATATATATATATATATATATATATATATATATATATATATATATATAGCTGTTAGAAATAATGTATACATTAACCATAAAAGGCTTGCCTAAATTTAGGTATATATCTGTACTGAAAAATACCAGAACATATCGATATACATATCACTAGTTCTTAAGTACGTACTATTGATTAACATAAATGTTAATTAACTGTAATGATGTTGTGTTAACATATATAAATGATGTAACAGAATAGGAAATAAATTAAATAGTAAAGCAAATTGAAATTTCAGTTAACTCACCTGAAAAAAACGCATTCATATTATTATGCACATAAAGAGTTTTTTAATAAGAATGTCAAAACTTGAAAAGGGCAACACTATTTGGAATGTAAATGTCACTCAGATACTGCTGAGTCAGTATATTGTGTCAATTTATCGTGAAAAGATACACCATTCAAAAGCGCGTATTTTTTCCCACTTTTTCCCACCCAAAAAATAATGTCCCACTTTGTGTAAAAATATTATGTTTAAATAAAGCATACGTCGGGATTAATGGGTTTCTGAACAAACATAACCGCGAGATTTGGGTGATAAAAATCCTCATGTGATTCAGTAGTTACATTTTCATCTCAAAAAGTCACTGTTTGATGCACAAGAAGAAAATTATTTGAACCGAGACAAATAATCTGGAAATTTTTGAACAACTGTAAGGAAAATCAAATTTGTCTTCAATGAAATAAAATGTTTTCTTTAACAATTCAATCTTGAGTCATTTTTTTTTGCTTCAGTCGACATATATTTCACCCTTAAGTCAAAACTTTTGTCAAAAGATCAAGAAAGTCAGAAGATTTGTTAACTCTCAATATGAGTAATATGTTTTTCAAGCAAGATCTATAATTATTTTATTTCAAGATTAAATGTTTTAATTAGAAGATAGCAAACTATTTCGAAAAAAATTGATTTTTTTCTTAACAGAAAAAAATGAACACTTGAACTTTGAACAGAAATGAAAAACTTGAACCAAAAACACGGTTATTTGAGACAAGAAAATTTTCTCTTGAACAAAATTCACATAAAAGTTGTTTTTCCGATACTTGAATGTTTTGAATTTTAATTTGAAAGTTGAAAGTTCTATTTTCAGTTCGAAATAAAAAGCGTCAATAAATTGTTATCCATTTAATAATTGAGTGGATCGGTGCCATACTTGCCTAACTAGCAATTTTTTTAATTTCGCGCTTTTGTGATCTTTTAGCTCAAAATCATTATATCGGTTTATATCAAAATAGCCTTTCCCATTATTTATTGTAGAACAAAGCTGACATATATAATGAAATTTAGCAATAAAAACTTGCCGTCACATAATTTGAGTCAGTCCTGCCTAAACAACAAAACATGGTGGCAGCAAATGCCGAAGTTTTTCTTGTGTCTGATTTATCAGCTGATGATAGCGATAACGACAAAAACTACGTGCCAGATGACGAAACTACAGGTAAGAAGGATATTTTTAGAATATGATGTTTTGTTTCTAATGTACGTTTGTTGTTTCATTGTTTATAAACAAAATGAGGGTTAGGTATGCTCTTACTGAGAACAAAAACACATATGTGAAATTGGGCATAACATTTTTTGACAAAAAATGTAAAAAAAAATATATTTAGAACAAACAAAATATAATATATTTTTTCAATTTGTAGTTTGGGTCAGGTTTTGTTAGATACCCTATAAATATCTTATTTATTAGGGCCATATTAGCCCATTAGCCCATAGGCATATCTGTCCCAGAAAGACCTACAAGAATACATCAGGTATTTTTGTTTTTTTATGTCTGTTTTTTTTTTAATTAGATAAAAGTCTAAGTGAGGATAATGCGACTAGAAACCTGACTAATGTGCAGAAAGGGCGATACCGATCAGAAAACCGCATACATCAAAAATTTTATAAGAAAACAGAAACGTGCATGGGGTGAAGAATATTGTTTCCACAATAGGAAAAGTCATCCCAAAAAAGAGCTGTGATATGACAGATTGTGGATGACACCTTCGTTTTTATAGGAAATATACTAAAAACGAAAATACCCGCAGAAAAAAACACGAATATACATTCTCCAAGATTACAGTGGCGAAGATAAAGTTATTTGTAAAAGATTCTTCAAAGGAACAGTAGCAGTCTGCGATAGAACTTTAACCAATGCACTGAAGAGAAAGCAAGAAACTGGAACTAATGTATGTGATCGACGAGGAAAACATGTACCACATAATAAAACCAGTCTAAATGATGAACAAACAGTATGTAGTTTTATTGAGAAATTTCCATCGTATGAAAGTCGAAATGATAGTAACAGAAAATATTTAAATCCTTATCTAAATATTAAACTCACGTATGACATGTACACAAATCAGTGCAGTACAGACGAATATCAGGCAGTATCATTGTTTCTGTTTCGGCACATATTCAACACTAAATTTAATTTTCACCACCCACAAAAAAACACCTGCCAAACATATGACGAGTTTAAGACAAAACTTAACACACTTGGCACAGAAGACGAAAAAACTAATACTAAAATTTAACACGACCTGCATTTGCTACAAGTAGATGCAGTACGAGATATAAGAAAAATAATACAGATGTCGCTAACTCCGGCAATGGAACAAAACAAGTTATAGTTTTTGACCTTCAAAAAACTTTACCTACTCCTGTTGCAACCACTAGTATGGTATATTGCAAGTGTATAATATTGATATCAATGACGAGGTCACTAATGTAGCGCCCATGTATGTTTGGGGAGAACATACAGATTCAAGAGGAACCCAGGATGTGTCGTTTTTTCTTATTTATTACATTCAAAACTGTTTACCAACAACAACAAAGGAATTCACACTTTACAGCGATAGTTGCGGAGGCCAAAATCGCAACATTAAAGTTATGTTGGTACTGAACTATATTTTGCAAATCACAGAAATTGAAAAAATAAATTTGACATATTTTGTACCAGAATAACTTCTCTAGCTGCGAATAGAATGCGAAATAGCTAGCAAGATTTTGGTATAATAGAGAGAGAAAAAAAACCCTAATAGTTTTCATCTAAATGATTGGCTAAATGTGATTCAAACAGCTAAAAAGAAAAAACCCAAATATAGAGTGGATCAGATGGCAGCAAATAACTTTCTTAGTAGAAAAAGTTTGTTTGGAAGAGTTCATAACCATCTGTTCATAACGTCTCTGTAGAGAAAGACAAAGTAGAGTGGCTCAAAATCAGATGGCTACAACTACGTAAACAGAAGCCGAAAAAAAAATTATTACAAATACAATTACGCCGAAAATGATGTTCTCTTCAATACAGTTGATTTGACAAAAAGAAATGGTCCTGGCCGACCTGTACTTCATTTACCCTTTGAACTAACTATGTTGTATCTAGTATAAGTAACGTATTCCAAGTGAAAAAAGAAGCATTAAATTGAACTTCTCAAATATGTACCTCCAGAAATCACAATTTTTTTAAGTCGCTTCAAATGGGAACCTTTGATGAACCAATTCAATCGGACGTTGAAAACAATGAATAAAAAAATGTTTCCTTCTATTTTATTGTTTTAAGTCAAAGTAGCCAAAGTTTATTGATATCAAAAGCATCAATCACCTCTTAAAATTTAATTTCTGGATATGACTTTTTGTTAAAGTAAAAACTTGTTTTTCTTTTAATATATTGAAATGCTTTTAATTTAGATGGTTTTTCTATTGCCGCTAATTAACTTTACATCTATTTTTTTATAAAATAATAAAAATGAGGGTTGGGTAAGTATGGCACTGATCCACACAATTATACTTAAACACTCATAATAATTGAATTCTATCAGAAACTAAAAATTTTATTATCTTGATCCAAGATATTTATTATGGTTATTTAAGCAGTTTATTTTCTTGTTCAAAAGATATGTATAATTCTTAATTGAATATATGACTTTTTGTTAAAATAAAAATTTGTTCTTTTTAATATATTGCCCCTAATTAATTTTACATCTATTTTTTATATAATAATAAAAATGAGAGTTGGGTAAGTATGGCACCGATCCACACAATTATACTTAAACACTCATAATAATTGAATTCTATCAGAAACTAAACTTTTTACAGTAAAAATTTTAATATCTGATATGTATGTTTAATTTTTTTTGGGTTTTTTTGCCACGATCTAAAACTCAACAAATATGAAAAATATATGTTCTTATGTAAATAAAGAATCACTGGGTAAAAAACAAAAAACCAAACGGAGACAAATTTCTCAGTGATTCTTTTCTGTAATAAATTTGCCTAACAAACAAAATTTTAAAAATATAAAAATGTTCTAAAATAAATACAAACTTTTGAACGTTAACGTTTCGGGAAGTTTCCTCCCCCCGTTTTCAAAACGAATCTAAAAAATAAATTATATTAATTTCTATATATAATGCAAAGATAGGAAGTAAATAAATTTTATATCCATGTTAATGATACTTAAATTGACAATAATAGTTTTTAATGACAGTGCCATACTACCAAATTTTGAGTTTTAGATCGTTGCGATAAACCCAAAAAAAAATGAACACGCCACAATCATTCAGACATTACTTAGATCATCTTTAGCCTGAACTAATAAACGTGGATATAAACAATGTTTTCTTTCAACAAGACTGTGGAAGTAGGACTGGTCATAGATCTCGAAAGGCCATTGATTTAGTGCAACAAAAGTTACGTGAACGTATTATTTCGCGAAATGTTAATGGCTATGGAAATCAAGCGATCTTGAATCCCTTGAATTATTTTTGTGAGTTCATATTAAATCTTTGGTTCACTGTTTACAATTAACCCCGAACAATTCTTGACTTTAAATGAAACATTCAGGCCATTATTGGAAATATACCACGCGATATGTGTGAAACAGCAATCAAATACACAGTATATGTGTATGTAAATTGTGTATGCAAATAAATATTCTGCAATATCCTCATATTTTAAAAAAGTCAAGAAACGGAGGATTTTTTAATAAAAAATCGTTTTTTCGTTTTTTAAATTCGTTTTTTAAATTCGGTTCCAGTAGCCTAACCGAGATATTTATGTAACAAACTTTTCTACTAGGCAGGGTTAAAGAAATGTTGAACCACACATTCCATCTTAGAAAACCACGTACTCGTTGGATTTAGAATGTTACCATTTTTGGCCAATTTTAAATAAATAAATATATCGAGAAAAGGATTATTAAGTTCCATATTAGACATTTAATGCTTTAAGAGTTTTAAAAGCATGACAATGCCGTTAATGGCATAAATGTCATTAATACTATTAATTCCGTCGCTTTGAATAGCAGAACTAGTCAGCATGTGTATCAAAAAAAAATTAAGAACAATGATTTCAATCTTTTCGACGGTATACCATTTGGAAAACCTGTTTGAGTTTGATACGAATATGTTGTTTGCTGAAAGTGAAACTGGTCTTAAACAAACTATTCCCCAATTAGCCACAAAACTTAAAACTTCATAGTTTTAAGCGTTTAAAATAATTGAACAAAATACAAAGATAATGTGGCTGCCATATTAACTTTCAACGTGTAACAATCTGCAGTGCACGTTTGTTCAGGTCAGGTAGATATTCTCTTCTTCGACAAATTCATACTGGAGATGAAAAGTGGATTTTACTCAGCATTCCACATGAGAAACAATAATTGTTAAGTCCAGGACAACCACCTTTACCCATTCTAAAAGCCGACCTTTACCTTAAAAATGTGTTACTCTCAGTATAGTGATATTATACAACTATTCCCTATGAAGTTTTAAATCCTATTGAAACCATAAATTCTGAAAATTATTATGCTAAAATTGACAGACTAAACATGGTTTTGATTCAAAAATTCCCAAGCCTAGTGCCTTCCGAATTTCCCTGATGCCACATCGTTAGATCACCATCTATTCAAATCTATTGAAGATTTTTTTCGTAAAAAAAAATCTACTGTAATTGCTATCAAATATACTCCGAGAAACACTTAACAAAAACACAAAATCATTCTCATTTTATAAAAAATCAGTGGAAATTATACCAGAGATGTGTACGAATTTTAGTAATGACGATGGAGATTATATTGTAGTTTAAAACTGTATTAACTTTTAAATAAAATAAAATTTTATACAGTATGAAAAAACGAAATAACTTATGGATACACTTAATATAAAAATTAGAAACTGCTACGAAAATGAAAATTTAAATGGGAATAGGAGTAACGACTGGATGTCAAAAATGATGTCTTTAATACGGAAATAAATAAATAAGTAATTATGGATATCGAAGTAAATAAGTAAGTATAATAAAAATGATGTAATATAACAAGTGAACTTATTTATATTTTATAATAAATCCTATAATTCTCACTCTCTATTCTCACTCTCTATTCTCACTCTCTATTCTCACTCTCTATTCTCACTCTCTATTCTCACTCTCTATATCACTCTCTATTCACACATTTTTAAATGAGTAAATACTTGCTAAAAGAACGCATTGATATTGTCATTTAAATTTTAAAAATTATTCAATTATTACAACTCAATGTAAATATAGGCGAAAATATCCTAAATGTCCGGCTCATAAAACGACTAAGGGAGACCGAGGACAGATGTGAAAATTTTAACGTTACAGTGCGTTTGAAGATATATCGTTGACTGATTGGCTGCAATAAACTCTTAACAACCCCTGCCATAACAAAACCCGGCAAAGTTGCAAGAAACGTAAACAGGGTCGGATCTAATAAAATAACAAGTAAAAAGATAAAATTAATTTTATACCTGGTTTAGTAGTTATGGAATATTTTAGTTTAGTTCGTATTCTTTTCTTAAATAGTGCAGTTCTATAATTTGGATCGTATTTTTTGTTATTCCAAATGTGCTCAAAATGTGGCGTTCTTGGGAAAAAGGATTACAATTTAACATGCTGGTTCCGATCTATGCCGAAACCGATCGGTAATAACCACTCCACTAATAATTCCTCTAAATTGATGAATTTTATTACTCCTATAACTTGATCTTTTCTTTATGTGAATCAAATGTAAATATAAAATGAATAGTTAGGTTTCATGAGAAAATTGACGAAAACTGAAACACGGAGTAATGTCACAACTCCCCTAGTACGGGGGTCAGTTGTGACAGAGGTCAAAGTAAGTTGTGGATTTGGAAAATAAAAGGAAAAAACTGCTATATTTCGTGAATAAAACAACAAACAAACATAATATTACTGCGTTAATCAACCTTTGTTATACATTAGCGATGTACAATATCAATTTTAATAATACACAATATTCATATTATTAACTTCAATATAATGAACTACAGCACGTCTGTTAGATCAATAGAATCAAATCTAATAATCAAAATGTTATCGAAGCAACCCAAAATCTAGTCCGATAAGCAATTATGACAAACTTATTGAAGCTCTCCTTTAGTACAAGCTTCATTTGACCGTCATTTACATTCAGCGTCCCACTTCTCATTCAGTCTACTGTTAGCGAAGGGACCCAGGCAACACAAGCAAAAACAATCATCATTGTTCTCGAATGAGCCTCGCAAAGCCTCGTAGCTATCCAACTGTTGTGGATCGCGTCGAGCCTGTGCGACGAATAGTTTGAGCGTGTTTGGCGAGTCTCGTGCAGCAGCAGCTTGCCTCATGCGCGTTCGTTCGCGTTCATTCGAGTATGTAAATATAATTGGAAAGACCATCTACGTCTATGTTTTTTGCGTTTTTTATTTAATTATAAATGTAAAAGTTATAAATGTATTAAGATTGACACAAACCACTGATAATTGTTCATTCGGCATTTTTTCGGCGAGAAAATAAAAAATTGTATGGTTGCAGATATTTTTCCCGATTCGAGGCATTCAGTGCGGGCACGGCTTGCCTCATGCGCGTTCGTGCTCAAATGAGGACGCTGCTCTAGGTTTTTCCTTATTAAATATTGTCTGAGTGATTGTTGGGTGTTCATATATTTTTTCTTTTTTTGGGTTTTCCAAAAGTTAAAAAAAAGTTCAAAAGTTCAAAAGTTTGTATTTATTTTTGAAAATTTTTGTATTTTTTAAATTTTTGTTCGTTAGGCAGAAAAAGAATCACTGAGAAATTTGTCTCCATTTTGTTTTTTTTACCCAGTGATCCTTTATTTATATAAGAACAGATATTTTTGATATTTTTTGAGTTTTAGATCGTGACGAAAAACCAAAAAAAAAAAGAAAAAATTGTGTTTCCTTATTCTCACTAAACATACGCTTCCTTATGCTGTTTGCCTTTTTATTGGATTCTTTAGCTGCAATTTTATGCTTAACAGTAGTGTATGTTAAAAAACAGATTTAATTTTTCATCGATTAGCTTGTTTCCCTTTCCTTGGTGGAGCTTTTAGCAAGGGTCTAAGAACTTCCGGTGAAAATACCTGCGAGCTTTAAATACGGAAGCAATAGATTCCTTAGCACATTCTGGTCCTTCGTTATTTGTTTATCTGGTGGAAAATCAATATCCTCCGATTGCAGTATCCTGGTTCTCAGGCATATCAACAGCTACATTTGGTGAAACGGCTCTTACTTCTGGATGTTCTGATAATAGATAGAGATAAATTTGGAGTTATGGCTCTTGATTTTGGATTTTCCATAGTTTTTGAAACGTTTAAAGCTTGCTCTGGGACGGGATTGGTCAAAACATAATCAGTGACTTGACTGGGCAAGACATCTCCTTCTCCAAAACTATTTGTATTCACAAGGCATATTTCTGTTACAGCAAAACCGGCACTAATATTCCTTGCTGTGATCGCCACATCGATTGCAGTTTTCGTTATTGACGGAATATCAAAAACGGACATTACTTTCCCAGGATTTAAGCGCATCCAATTATCACATGCTGCGTTAATAATATTTCTTAAGAGGACCAAAAATTGCACGATCCATCGGCTGTAGCCGTAGTGAGTGCAATGTGGAGAGAACGTTAGCAAAATTATACCGTTTTCTTGGAAAACTGAGGTTTTTCAAAGCCATGTTCGCGAATGGTTATCTAAAACTAATTAAACTGTATGTTCTTTTGACAGTCATATATGAGCCTTGAAATGCTAAAGGAAAATGTAAAAGTCTTCTTTCTGCATCCCTCCGGATCCATTCGCAGTTCCTACCGATCCAACAGGGCCATCATAAATAAAGTTTTCTTAAAATTTCTTACGCGGAAATATAAAAATGGGTGGTATGTAATTACGCTCACATGGCACTCCCAACTAAAGCCAGTGCCTCAAAAGTTCCCCTTTCAGCCGATGTCATGGTGCTGACTTGCTTTGTCCCTCGTCGTGCGATAACTCTGTCTAGGTTTTAGACCGTTGTTATCCCGGTCTCATCCATGTTCCATATATTTTTTGCCTCAAGCGAGTACTTATTCAAAACACCTGTGTAATTTTCAAAAAACGTTCTCACATTAGTTTCATTAAAGCTGGTGGTACGAGCTATACTTGTTGCTTAAGGAGCCTTAAGAACAAAATTGGGCGAAGTTTCATAAACAACTTTAGTCATACTTACTTATCAACATATACTTGCATAGAGTATTTTCTCGCCCGTAAACTCATGGTCTGACCCGGATACCCGACAGATCGAGGTTTTCCTGTTGTGGAATTCTGTTCCAAAGCTTTTTTTTTCTTTTTAGTAAAGCGAGATAGTAAAATAAAGTTTACATAATATGAGTTTGTGGCATTTTGTAAACTTTGTCCCCCTAACGTCATCTCTTAACATGCCCGTTTATAAATTTCTAAACAAGCCATGCCCCTATCCATCATTCGCACGTATTGATTTGGCATTTTAAAACATAAAAATATGTTAAAACTAAAGGTAAAAGAGGAGAGTTGTGACACCGTGTCACAACTCTCCTAAATGCGAAAAAAACCGTGCTTCGGTCAAATAATGCTCATAACCTAAAAACACGATGCAGACTAAAATAATTAATATATGTATGTTAAATAGCCAGTGCATATAAAAAATAATATCGCAAAATCAGTAACCTAATGCCTATCAATGTATAGGCTAGCAAAATGTTGGTTAAAAACTTACTTTCGACAATGTTTTTCGCGACAACACCATACATATAAAACCGCTCCGCACAGGTCGCCAACGTTGATTGCGTCGATCGTCTTGTCAAAAAGTAACAATTACGCGTTGTTGCCAGTTTGCTAACCGTCATAGGTTTCGAGAAATCGACTTTGTTACAATTCACCTCTACCACATCCCTCATCGGTCTTCCCGATTTATCACTTATTCAAGCCATTTCTAGAATTCGGAACAGGAGAAATTATGGAAATAGGCCCTGCATCAGAGGTCCAAAAGTGCTGAAAATCCAAAGTGCACATGTGGAGGAGCTTCCAGAAACTTCTATTCGACGACGTGGTGTACAAATAGAAATTTTTCCACGCAGTTTACGCCGAATTTTTGGAAGCGACATACATATGTCATCATCATCATCATCATCAGCCCGTATCGATCCACTGCAGGATGAAGGCCTCTTCAGCATGCTTCCAACCTTCACGGTCCTGGGCTTTCCTCTGCCCATATACATATGTATAATACTACATATGTATAATATTCAAATTGTTCAAAATTTCTCGCCTTTGTGTGTAAACGAGAATCGGCGCCACATGCATAAAATGCCATTTCGCCTAATTAAAGTTATATTATAGTGCAGTATTAATAGTCAACACATCATTGGAAAATATTTTTTGGCAGACGATAGTAGAAATGTAGTTACAGTCAACAGTGAATATGTACGAATATGTGGTGAATATGGGATGAAAATGGGGTTCCACCAAGTTTCTGGTGCACCAGCACACCCCACATGTGTAATAATCAACATTTTGAAGAACATTTCCGAAAATTAAACGACTAAGGAAACTTAGTTGTTTCATTTTTCGAAATGGAAATTGCCGTCTAGATCTTTTAATTTCAGGACTCCGGATTATTGTTTATGAGGATCTTTAAATGAAAAAGTTTACATAAATAAATCTCATACCAAGCATCTCAATCTGCATTAATACCAGATATATAGAAAAAAGTTATGCAAAATGTATTAAAAAGACTAATGACTCAGATTTGATTGACATAATTTTCAAAAATTATTTTGCACAAAATTAAAGACGAAATACATATATTTAGTTATGAATAATTAATATAGTGGCTTGACACTTGCCCCACCCTGTAGTTATTCAATGAAACAGGTTTGATTAAAAAGATATTGAGATAAAATATATAAAATATATTTACGTTTGTATAAAAGTATGTTTCCTACAAAATCATGTTACATATTTAGTATGCCTTTAACGTAAGTATAAAAATTATAATTATGCATTGAAGAAATTAGTTTTACATTGAAATTACACTTTTTGATTGGAATAAAATAATTACTTTATTATTAATAAATTTGTGTAATCATTTTACAACTTACAGCTGGATTGATTGTACTTCTAGCAATGTAAAAATGTATAATCATGTTCGAGAAACACGGGCGTAGCCAAGGGGGGGTTTTGGGGGTTTAACCCCCCCCCCCCGAAATAAGCCAAATATTAACTAATATTATACCGAAAAAATACGAGGAGTGAAAAGAATTAAATTATTACATTTGAATTGAATATATATCCGAACTAGTGGACGTTGCGCACAGTAACGCCATCTCTTGTCATGTTTCATTTCATGTAAGTAAATTTTTGTTGTTTTATTTACTTCAAACTAAACCCCCCCCAAAACTAAATCCTGGCCACGTCCGTGTCGAGAACAATATTCCAGCTATTTTTCTATACAATTCTTTTAATCTATGTAGCAAATATTTTATATCAATTGTTGCTTTATACTGTCACTAATTAATTTCTTTCTTTCTTTTTAGAATATATATATATATATATATATATATATATATATATATAATGTTAATATCAAATAACCAAATATTAATTTAATTTATCCTAGTATATACATAAAGATTAGATAGAAAACAAATTACTTTTGTAGACAATATTGCTATAGTTTTAAATTCTACCACCAGTAATATGCTTAAATTATACGCTTGCCATCTAGTGGTGGCGCTGATAGTCGATTTTCCGGTGTCCTCAAAATGAAATCTGTTATTTACATTTTTATGGGTTGACAGATTTCTTTTATTTGGGATTTGTTTTATTTAATTCTGTTTCTCGATACCCAATTTGTCGTCCATTAATCTCCTAAGAGGGCGCCCATATCGTTTATCAATATTTAGATTTATTTATTCTAACCTCCTTAATATACTTGTCGATATTTTATATGGGGCACGACTAAAAATTTTTCGTACAAAAAGGGGCGATTATTTGAATACAATGTTTAAAAATACCTTCCAAAGTGGCTTCCTCTCGATATTGTATAGTATAGGCAGTAAACCTTTACAAATATGGGATAAAAAGGTAAAAAACGGTCACATAAAAAGGATCACTGATGAAGACATCCAGTCTTTAGTATTGGAAATTGTGGGCTGTAATGTAAGTACAACATACATTACTTGTCCAGCGGACCCACGGAAAACTCTTGGGATTAAACTACCTTATTTAGTGATGATTGTCAAAAATTTGAAGAAGTATTTCACATTCGAAGTACAGGTTAGTTTTTGTTTACATGTTTGATATTTATAAATTTTTATATGTTTTATTGATAGATTTTAGATGATAAAAATGTGAGGCGACGTTTTCGAGCTAGTAACTATCAGTCAACAACTAGGGTTAAACCATTCATTTGCACCATGCCAATGAGATTAGATGAAGGTTGGAATCAAATTCAGTTTAATGTGGCCGATTTTACTAGGAGAGCTTATGGCACAAATTACGTAGAAACATTACGGGTACAAGTCCATGCCAATTGTAGAATACGACGAGTTTACTTTTCCGATAGGTTGTATTCTGAGGATGAGCTTCCAGCTGAATTCAAATTGTTCCTCCCTATTCAAAATAAAACTAGAACTGCAGTTGCTGCAAATAGCTAGTTGTGAACAAAATTTTAGTTATTACATTTTCCATTTGCAAGTTGTTTCTTTTATAATTTGAGTATGTGCCTTTCGGGTTATAGTGGACGGTATGTGAAAAAATAGGAGTAAAAAATAGTTAATTTATCTTTTGGTGGTCGTCAAGTGGGTGTTTTTGTTAACTTTTTATAATAAAAATTTTAGCAACTGTATATTTGAGTTTTACTCACTATAACTTGTCATACTTGTATTAAAGTATAAGATGGTGAATTTTTGGGATTTAATAAGGTATTTTAATGAATTTTGTTGAATTTTTAGTAAAAATTAATTCAAAAATGTTTCAGTTTTACTCGCTACAATTTATCATATTTAATTTATATTGAGTGCACATGTAGCATTTGTCTTCATCATCATAATCTTTAGCTCAACAACCCTCTATAGTCTCCACACTCCCCCTATATTGCTCTTATTACCTTTCTCTCAAAGATTGAAAGTAGATTTGCATCAGTCTTAGTTAGCACCCATGTTTTTGAGGTGGTATGTGAGAACTAGCAAAATCAATGTTTTATACAGTTGAATTTTCGTACCGAGAGTTAAGTTGCAATTTCTGAACATCCGTTTGCCAGTAAGTTACGTTGTTGCATTTTATTTCATTCCCTATTGTTGGAGTTGATTGTAGATCTGAGGTAGGTGAACTGATGAGAGGCTTCGAAATCATAGACGTCTACAAAGAAATTTTTGCCGATCTTTCGAATGCGTTGTCTTGTTAAGGATACCATTAATTTGGTTTTGTTTTCATGGATGTTGAGACCCATAGTTTTCGCAGTTTCGGAGAAGGGCAAGATCCCCTAGATTCTCTAGATGCATCCGCTGAACGAGAAATTATGTCCACATCATCGGCATTTGCAAGTAGTTGTATCGATGTATAAAATATGGTGCCCGATGCGATAGCTTTTTTTATCTACAGCAAAAACAAGTATCTCATCTAAAGCAATAATTCCGATAATAAGTAATAATTATTACATGTATTTGGAATATTTATAATTGATTACATTTGAATTATATATCATTGCTAAATAATTTATACAACCATATCATAATATAAATGTATTACATTTACAGATTATTAACGAGTAACATAATATCAATAATTGATTTTTTGAAATAAAAGTAATGCACTATATATTACCATATTAACTTTAATTATTTTTTGTTTGATAATCAATTTAAATAAATCAACTATGGCATGACTAAATTTCTACTATATTTAAAAAATTGTATAACAATTGTTGCGACACTTTCAAATACGAAAATACAATATCGTTATACTATTTTTTTAAATATAGTTGACATTTAGACAGAAGCCTTATTTTGTTTATTAATTATGTTCTATTAATTTACAGGATATCTGGGTTATTAAAATACATAGAATTAACATGTTTCATAATTGATAATTAACTTGGAACTACATATGTTTATTCTTCATAGTCATTAGTAATAATTTGTCACATTTGTAATAGTTTAGATTAATAAAATTTCTTAACATATTTAATGCCATTTCATAATTACTTTATTTTATTTCTTTTTTTTTTTACTTTATTTCTTATTACTTTTTCTTATTTCGTAATTTGCACCTTTTGAAATTATTTATATACCAGGGAAAAAATAAAATACATCTACACAGATCTACGGAGATGTATTTTTTAGCGCAGTTACATCTGCTTTGATCAGCATTGATCTTCGTACATCTCCGTCGATAAAATGACTTTTTTTGGGATCAATACGAAGATTAATCTAGATGTACGCAGATCACAAAGATGTACAGAGATCTCCGCATAATCGGAAACAAAGAAATTAAATTTACCTACTGAGAAAAAGTAAATGTACATGAGAGCGTCAGCAACAACAATATGATTCATATATCAAGAGATATATACAGATATCAGTAGATTTATGTACATCTGCGGAGATCTACTTCAATCAGCGCCAAAAATTAGATTTACGTAGATCTACGTACATATATTTTATTTTTTCCCGGGTAGGACCATCCATAAAATACGTCACCCAGATGCACGTATTTTTGACCTCGCCCTTCCCTTTTGTTACGCTGCATCACATTTTGTTTGATCCTCTACCTAATAACAAGACACAAAACCTACTTCCCCTCCCTCCCAAATGAATGAATTATTATTATTATTAACATAGAAACATTTCTAAATAATCTCATTTATTTGTAGAATTTTTGGTACTGTCGAAATTACAGGTTCAATTTCAAACATCGCGGCACGTCACATTTGTTCGGCCAAGAGCCCTTTCCCCTCCTTCCCGCACATATCTTCAGATTAGGCAATTGCTCGTCTCCCCCCATTTTTGCTTACGTATTTTATAGATAGCGCCTATGCTCATCTTGTTTAGAAGGATAATTTGAATTAGGAAGAAAAATACTAGAGAATATGTGAAATATGTTCCCCTTGCATTAACATAACGTTCAAAAATTCCTATTCCTATTTATTTTTATATTAAGTTTGGAGCATTTTCATTTCTTTTAATACAATTATACTCTACATAGGAGAAATTAGTAGCAGTTAAAATAATTAACTTGCGCCATGAGTTTGTTTATATTTTTCCGCCAAACAGGCACTTGCTACTTTTACCTACAAAAACAATCATCTTTTAAGGTTATAGCATGAGCTAACAATTAAATGGACAATAAGCTTAAAAATTAAATGGATTAAAATTACCTGATTACATGATTTTTGTTTTACCCAACTGATGGGGTCAGGATGTTTTGTTCTTAGACCACCTTCTTCTTTGATACGAAGTGAACAAATATAGTTAGATCAGTTAGAATCGACCATCACCTCGTCCACATTTTTTAACTCTCTAATCACATATAGCACACTTTGGAGAAATGTGTATGTTTTTTTTAATAAATTTTCGACGATATTCAAGACAAGGCTTTGGAAAACTAATAAAGTAATATAAATGCTCCGAAAATGATTTACTACACGTACACGTGCGACAAAACCCATAACAACAATGTTTCTTGCTCCTTTTTTTACTGATAACATTATATATTTTTATTAAAATACTTATATTAATATTTACTTCAAGTATATGACAATTAAAACTGTGCTATTGATAGTGAATTAATAATTAAATATGTTGTTTTTTTAATTACATTGAAAACATAATATTCACAGCTTATACACGCATAAAGTGCCCGAAAAACATGGCAGAAGTTGACGCGCGCGCACAAAAAATGTTCAACTATGAAAAGGCCTGTTCGATACCTTACCATTTACTTCTGTAATGGAACACAATGATATATTACAATTTTTGTAGGTTAGAAAACAATAATTAAAATTGATTTTGAAAAATTTTAATCAGTCTCCAAATAAATTTCAGTCTCCAAATGAATCGAATTTCTCGTCACGCTTTCCAGACCAATTGGAAGCTGTTCTAATATATATAAAAAGTGGTAAAGCACATGAGTTTGATAATATCCAGAATTTTTAATCCACTTTGGGGAAATACCAAACACTGGTTGACTCGCTTATTTTCCACCATTTTGAGGACGGGGACACTTTCCAGTGAAGTGTGGACCAAAAATTGTGTCTATTCTGAAACCCGGTAAATCACCAGATCACTACCAACATTTTAGGCCCATTTCTACGTAGACGATATCGTAGATCGAAAGAGCTTGGGAAGACGAAGAGAATACTCACAGAGGACTTAGCTGTCCTTAGTTTTACTCTTATTTTATAAAATGAAGACTAAAGCCTAGTAAGACTGAAGTATGTGCGTTCTCTCTTGGAACAATTGGCAAGCTAAGACTGACCTCCAGATACAATTTCCAGATAGTGATAGCAACACTCTCCGTCATAACAATCCATATATCGTATAAAAATATATTAAAAATACATCTGTCAATAACACGAATGAATATCATCCTAAAACTGTGTGGTACAATATGGGGGCTTCAATGGAGACTTTGGAGCATCATCACTAGAGCTGGTTTTCTCAGCTGCAGAATACTGTGCTTCAATGTGGCTGAATAGTTGTCATACCAACCTAATTATGCGCAACTTAATAATACTATGCGCATAACAGTGGTGGCTTGTAAGAGAGGGCATTGGGGCGCCGCCCCTCTTGCATTTATCATAGTATTATTAATAATACATATTTCAAATTATCAACCGTGTGAATTTCGAAAGAGAAATAATGCAGCAGCAGTTACAGAAATATTTGTGATGTTTATCCAGAAGCGTTAAGATGTTTGTCAATGCAAAAGGTGGTTTGGTAGCGTAGATCAGAAAATGTTCACCTGTCTGATGCCTCACGTTCAGGAAGGTCAAGGCCTATACCTAAAAAAAGTCTCGAGCCATATTAAGTGCAAAAGTGATTTGGTCGGTTCAGGGGCGGAGATTTTAACCTGGAAGATTAGCATCTCCCTGGCCGCCTTTCAAGCACTGATGCCGAGAAAATAAATGCCATAATAGATTTGCCACCATGATCCGCGAGATAGCAGATAAGTTAAATCTTGCCATATCAACCACTTCAGATCATCTGAAAAAAAAATGGGTTTATCTGTCGTATACGATATATAGGTTCCTCACGAACACTAATGAGTGAAATCTGCTGAACCAAATCATTCCTGAAGTGGATGGTAACAGTTGTTTCATGCAACCAAACTATCAACATCGATCTTCACTATTTACAGTTAGTTCGGCCGAAGGTAGCAAATAAAGAAAACTGGCGAGAATTAGCAAACATGAAAGGCGTCGTATTTTATCAAGATAATACCGAACATTGCATCCTCTTACTACAATATACTATACTCCTTCCAAAATTGTGTTTAAATGAATGAGAAAACTTTTAAAATAACATTTTTGGCAAAAATGTATTATGGACCTACAAATACGTTGACAAAAAGTAATATGTAAATAATAATGGTAGTTACATAATAAACTATATATATATATATATATATATATATATATATATATATATATATATATATATATATATATATATATATATATATATATATATATACTCTTTACTTTTTTCTTTCTCTACTAAAAAATTCTATACTTACTATATATTCTATACTATTCTACTTAATAAACTATATATATATATATATATATATATATATATATATATATATATATATATATATATATATATATATATATACTCTTTACTTTTTTCTTTCTCTACTAAAAAATTCCTACGAACTTTCTTTACGACCCAATAATAAAATAATATAAGAATAGAACTACTAAAATCAAACATTCAAGGCAAAACACCATGGAGGCAATTGTGTTAAGCTAGGTCTAGTGACATTTATACTGGGTATTCAAAAAAAGATTATATATACAATTTGATAAAAAAAATATAATGGAAATCTTTATTTTATGCTTTGCCACTAAACGAATTAATTACTTCAAATGTATTATGTTAAAAATCGATCAAATTAAAATATATTTTACAACATAAATTGATTCTAATTAGTATGCGTTACCTCATCCATCATATCATCCTGACACTGAACCACTAAACTTCTTGTAAACCAAAATGTGTATGTTTTAAATGACATTTTCAAATCGCATTTTTTGTTTGCCATAGATTTCGAAAATGAAATCATAAAATTTATAGCGATTGCAGAAAATTATTCAAAATACTGATACACTTAATTATTGACCAAAATTATATTATTTCTTTAACATACCTTTCATTTCACGGTAAAATCGAAAGTATATTCCAGTACCTCCCAGTACATTTGGGATGTGTTTTAACTACGAATTGTAATATAGCCTGAGGAAAGTGGGCAAATATATCTTAAAGATACGAGGATATTAAAGTTGAAGAGATTTACCACTAAACACCAAATTACTTTTTTGAACTTCTCGATACACGTTTCGCTAACCATGTTAGCATCATCAGGAAATGATCTAATGAATCAAACGTGCGTCGAGAAGTTCAAAAAAGTGATTTGGTGTTTAGGGGTAAATCTCTTCAAGTTTAGTGTTTCACATGAAAGGTTCCAATAGAAGAATTGATATACGAGGATATAGTGAAAACTCAGATTTTTTCCAACAGATAGCGGTGTGATCGCAAAGGTTATTGTATTTCAAGCCTATGTGACATTTAGCTTTGATTTGACAGTCTTCGAAACCAAATAAGTTTAATAGTTTTGCTGCCATTTCATGGTTCATAAGTGGTTAACTGAGTTTCAATATGGAAAACAAGTGGATATTCCACTCAACGAATCCTGTCTAGCATTATGGGCTATACGAGACCAACACCGAATTGTAAACTATACTGGCTTGCCGGCATTGCCCCCCTAACATCAGACGCGAAGCGGCAGCCAGGTGGGAAAAAAACTAAATGGTCTACGTCTACAAGCCATTCCCTATTCGTACATCAACCTGCCCGTTACTGACTCAAATCGAGACAAAGTTTTCTGAACACAAAAGAAAATCTTACTAACAAACCAGATTAGAAACGTAGCAAGGTTGAAACGCCAATCTTCCAGTCTGGTTTATATCAAGGGAGAAACTTTCCCCGGGACACATAGGAATGGGTTATATGAAAATCCTTGAATAGATTATGCTCCGAAGATGCAAGGTCCAAAAGTAATATGAGCATTTGGAGGGTTTCAGACGAATCGGTGCTGTGCGATTGTGGAAATGAGCAGACTCCTCCTGCCCATCTTATGCAATGCGAACTATGCCCAAAAACTTGCACCGTCGAAGAGCTCATGAAGGTTAACCCAAACGCGCTAGACGTGACCAGCTTCTGGTCTAAAACTTGTAAGTACTTGTATGTTCTGTGTTAATTTGTATGTTGTCTTATAAATGTTATCTTTACAATACAATAAATACGTCCGAAATAGCATGAGTAACTCTCCGAACTCAGAACGCCCGTTGAGGTCATTACCATGCAATCGTATTGGCCCAGAGAGACAGCCCATATTGGCCCAGAGAGAGAGAGAGAGAGAGAGAGAGAGAGAGAGAGAGAGAGAGAGAGAGAGAGAGAGAGAGAGAGAGAGAGCCTTTAAAAAGGTTTTTTAAACAAATTACTTGAATATCAATGCCTATTTCATAACAATTTTGTGTAATAATATGGAGGTGTTACCGTGCCATAATCAAAAATATTTCTAGTGAATTTCCATGATAATATTGTTTACAAAAGGAAAACAAAATTATCTTATTTTTAATTTCCTCCCGAAACTCCTTGATCAAAATAAATCACTATTGGTTTTGATAGATGTTTTCAATTAGAAATTAATTAGGTGGTTTTCCACGACAAAACTGATTTTTTTTTGAAAATATTTATCATATTATTCATGCCATATGGACGTTTTTTTGTACCCCAACAATATATCGCTTCACGCGCTTTGATTTTCGCCAAACAAACATCAAACAAATAAGCGGTAAATCCGACGAACAACATGTACTAATCGGCAACGTTTGACTAGTTTCTCGAGTGGAACATGGAGCACATTTTTAAACAAGTTTATTTATAGATTGTTTTTTTTTTTAGTGACATGGCGATTCCATTCATATATTGCAATAAATCTTTCCGATTACATCTCAATCCGTTGGATTATTATGTGTGGAGAGCTCTTGGAAGCGCCATCAATAAGTCATCTTGTTGTTCATCACATCCCCGGTTGATATTTGTGCTATTTACCCCTAAAGCAACATTTGCGAATTTAAATAAAGTTTTATAGAGGGTGTGCGGATTCCCGCAATTTTTATAATTCGTTTTTCCTCGTTTTTGATTTTGTTTTGCCAAGTATATATCTATATATATATATATATATATATATATATATATATATATATATATATATATATATATATATATATATATATACTTATATGTATATATACCAGGTGTCCTATTAAGGATGGATCGCGGCCGTATTTTGAAAACTATTTATCCCACAGCTTTGGGGAAAAAAAATTGGACTAAAAATGATCATGAGAAATTCACCAAAAATTCTTTTAAGCTTCTAAAACGACCGCAAGAGGGCGTGACGAGCTAAACATTTTAATTTTTTTTTTTGTGTATTTTCAAGTGTTAACCGAGTAAGAAAAAATCTCAGTTATAATTAGCAAACTGTCTCCTACAACTTTGTTTTATGACATTTTGTGGTAATTTTACGAATAGAGGGGTGGAGGGAAGTTTTATATATATATATATATATATATATATATATATATATATATATATATATATATATATATATATATATATATATATATATATAAAACTCCAAAACACAAAAAATATATATATATATATATGTATATATATATATATATATATATATATATATATATATATATATATATATATATATATATATATATATATATATATATATATATATATATATATAAACTCCCCTCCACCCCTCTATATATATATATATATATATATATATATATATAAGGTGATAATGAACTCTGCCAGACTTTTTTTGGCAAATTCTACGTCATAAAATAACACAAAAATGTTATACGAATAATGGTCCGGAAATTCTTCTTGTTCGAGATACAGGGGATTGAAGATTTCAATTTTTTTAATTTATATCCTCCGCATAAAGGAAGGTATTTTAACCAAATTTAATACACATTATCAGCCTTCCGGTTGCCATAATCTGAGAGAATATCAGGTTCTACAAGCAGCCAATGGCGGAGTTATAGGATTTTACAACTAATTAATTTATAAAATAATTATGGAGTATGTGCGTTTCATTTTAATAACAAAAAAGCTAAGACTGAACTCCAGGTATAATTCAACATCCTCTTCATAATAAGTACCCCAAATATCTTCGAAACACACTCGATCGCACTCTATCGTGTAAAAAAAATGTTTTGAAAATACATCTGTCAAGATCAAAAAACGGAAACAATATCATCAAAAAATTGTGTGGTACAACCTGGGGGGCTTCAATGGAGGGTTTGCGTACATTATCTCTCGCACTGGTTTTCTCAGCTGCAGAATACTGAGATCCATGTGGCTGAACAGTTGTCATATCAACCTAATTGATACGTAGCTTAACAATACCATACGCATAATCAATGAAACAATCAGACCTACTCCTACCTACTGGCTTTCCTTACTAAGTGATATCTACCCGCCTCCGACTCGTAAAACCGAGGCCCTGCTCAGAGAATACTTCATTATATAAGAGAACATGGAACTACCCATTAATTACGATATACTTATCATACGACAAAATAGACTTCCACCAAGAAACCCGTCACTACTCTATGCTGAACAGCTTGTCATATGGAATACCAAAATAAGAGATATCTGGAACCAAAATTGCAGAAACATTGAAAATCTCTAAGAGCGGGAATGGTTTGAGAGATACAACTGTGATACTGCGGGCATTGAGCTTAACAGAAAAATGTGGGTCAAATTAAATAGAATCCGCACTGGATGTGGTTGATGTGCTGATTCACTTTATAAATGGGGTATAGCAGAGTCTCCGAGTTGTGACTGTGGTGCACTTAAACAATCCATGAGGCATATTACTTATTTGTATACACTTATTGTACTATATGTTTATATGCTGCATGATGCCATACGAATACATTGATAAACTTGAGTTTACAACATTTCGCTGAGATTGCAGTTGTCATTTTCAGGTGTTCAGGTGTTCAAGTATCTTGATCGATAGAGACAATCCTCCTTGATAAACTTGAAAATTTATCGAGATAAATATTTATCCCAGTACTTAGAAGGAAACATTTTTACCAGGAGATTACTTACCAGGAGACATTCTTCCCCATACAATACCATCTATGAATCACTGTCCATAAACACATAATGTCAGCAAATATCTCCGCCATAACGTCAGCAAGTATCTTTACCATAACATCAGCAAGTATCTCCCGAAGCTGGTTTCTGATGTGATGTGTGATATTGTGAACATTTTGTTTGGTAAATATTTTTGAAAAGGGTACCAGAATGGAATGGAATTTTTGACTCCCAAACAGAAAATTAAATTTATCGAAATGATTTAACATAAGGAAAACTGAGACTGTGAGAAAATGATAAAAAAAATATGACAAAATTACTTTAATGTAAATATTAATGACAAAAAGGAGATAAAAATTATTTAAAAAAAAACAAGGAAAATGTTTTCCTTCCTCCATCCTCCTTCATCCTCGGTTTTCCTTGTTTTTTTTTTAATATTTTGAATATTCTTCACGATCCTACTGTCACGATCCTACTGTCACGAGCTCAACGGATGACGGCTTAAGGCCATAAACCAGTCTCGGAAGAAACGGAAAAATTATTCCTTGTTTTTTTTTGGAGTAAACGTTTTTTGTACCTTATATACAAATTGCACACATTTTTGGGCGTTCGAAGCAATATTACAATAAAATGTTTCGATATTCCTTAAATGCCAAAAATAATATCCAGGTTCATTTTTTTAAAATAAAGCAGAGAAGTCAAATTTCCTAAACATGTTGTTTTATTGAGACAAAATAGGATGACTTCTAATTTTGCTTCTCTAATTCAATTAAATAAAGTAAATTTGAGATAGTACCTGAAATTACAACGGCGATGGTAATAACGAAATTAATTAAATACAGGGTGTTATTATAAGATTTTGGCTGTCATGATTGGATAGATCAAGAATTGTGACAGGTCGATAAGAGAGCGATAGGAGTTAATAAAGATGGAGCGCTGCACGAGACAGCAATGCGTTCTTATTGTTAAACATTACTATCAAAATGGTGAAAGTCTGGTTGCTACCATTCGTAAAGTGTGTCCCATTTTCGGTAGAAATAATGTTCCAAATTTATCAATTGTGAAAAGAATAATAGAAAAATTCGAATGTACTGGTTCAGGTATTGATGTGAAATATACGACATGAGCTCGTAGTGGTCGTTCAAAACAAAACATCATGGCAGTTCGTGAAAGTGTGGCCGAGAGTCCGGGGTCCTCGACTCGTCATCGTGCGCAAGAATTGGACATTGTAACGGCCACTCTTCACTGTATTCTCACCGAAGAGTTGCATCTCCATGCTTTCAAAGTTCAATTGACTCAACAACTTCTACAAGCAGACCATGCACAATGAAGACAGTGTCACATCCCGTTTTTGTGATCACAATTGCCCGCCACGATCTTGCGATTTAACACCTATGCACTTTTTTTGTTGGGTTGTTTGAAACCTCAGGTTTAAACCAACAAACCCACGAAACACACTTGAACGCTGTATCAACGAAATACCGCCACATTTATGCAAAACCGTTATTGAAAATTTGACAGAAAAGTACGCGTGTGACCCTAAAGCTATAGTGGCCATTTACTGGAATTGCTGTTCCATATATAATTTCCAAATGTCTATATTATAAATCAATACATATTTCAATACTTATTATAGAAACCATGTTTGATTTAAAATTGATATTTTATGCTCTTATTGTAACACCCTTTATATTGTTGCCATGTCTTAGAAATTGTAATGAAATGTATGTAAAATTGTATAATGTTTACGACATAGTACAATTTAAGAAAATAGCATAATTTTGTTATCCTTCGACATTCCAATTAGTTAGGGCAATAGAGAAAAACAAAAAGTGCCCCCATAAACTTTTACAAACCTACTAGGAATGTCGTCTGGTGTTAGAATCCTCTTTAACATAAATGTTTAGTAATGTGATTATTTTCATTATAACTAATATATAAAGACATTTGGCTTCTGACAGATATTTTACAGGACTACATTTTTAGAACTATTACCCATTTACCAACCAAAATAATAAACAATTTCCTATTTATTCTGGAATGCTAACATGAAGTATTATAGACTTTATCCATCCATCCAAGATTACATTTGTTTTTAAGCTTTTTAGAAAGCATATTGCATATACACTATTACATGCTTGTTCATTTATCGGATTTTACATACTTGAAGTTAGAATAAAAGTATTTTTGTATTACCATTTAAATTTGCATGAAATGCTTTGTTGGCGATTTGTTTCCATTTTCATTATTCTCCCAGTTCCTAATGTTCAGTCTCTCCAAGTCTTGCTTCACTGCAGTTATCCGCTTCTTTCTTCATTGTCCTCTTCACTTGTGGTAGTTATATCTTCTTTCAGTACTTTTTTTCGTTGCTTGAACGATCAGCTAACCTTTCGCCATGATCTAACCACTTTACTCTTTGTGCTTTTACCACTGATGTTACAAGGAACTTTTATAGAATCCTATTAATTCTCCTATTAGGGCCTTTGGTATGAAACACTAAAGATATTTATCACTAAAGACCAAATTAATTTTTACTTTGTTTTTAACTCTCGACGTGTGTTTCGCTAACCATGTTGGCATCATCATGTTTAAATAATAATCGGGCTTTGGATGCATATGAAAGCATTCAAATAGGAAAATGTAAGAAAACTATCAACCGGGATAAAGACCTAACCCGGTCCTTTTCCATTCGGTTGGAACAGAAGCATTTTTGGAAAGCTCAATATGATTTACATTTGGAATGCTATAATGATATTGTAAAGGGTTGTATAATATTCACGTCAGTTGTGGAATTTTCCAAGTCAGGCATAGCCGGATAAAATTTGAGAGGCCTATAAGTTGTTGGATTGTCAGAGACTAGGTAACTGCTTCTAAATTTAGGAAAGTTAAGCAGGTTAACAAATCGAAGTATTGCCAATTGGGTTATATCGCTAGATTATATTCGTGGCCAGTACGGATTCACGTTAAACAATTTGGCTAGTGGATAAATAAACTAGACTAGAAACTTGACTGACTTGAAACTAGAAAACCCTAGTCTCTGACAATCCAACAGCTGATAGGCCTTTCAAGTTTTATCCGGCCATGCCTGACTTGGAAAATTTCACAACCGAGACGCAATATCATACAACCCTTTACAATACTGACCAACTAAAGATCTTTCTTTTGATCGCCTTTTGGAGAGCATTCCAACGTGAATCAGAAAGAACTTTTCAAAAATGCTCCCTTTCCAACCGAATGGAATTGCATAGGTATAGGTCTTTATCCCGGCTCATGGTTTTCTTATATTTTCCTATTTGAATGCTTTCATATGCATCCAAATCCCTACTAGTACTTAAATATGATGATGCTAACATGGTTAGCGAAACACGCGTCGAGAGTTAAAAACAAAGTAAAAATTAATATGGTCTTTAGTGATCTCTTTAGTGTTTCACACCAAAAGTCCCAATAAAAAAATTAACAGAATTTTATAAAAATTCCCCGTAATATCTGTGGTGAAAGCATAAAGAGTAAAGTGGTTGGGTTATGGTGAAAGGCTAGCTGATTGTTCGAGCAACGAAAAAAATACTGAAAGAAGGTATAATTACCAAAAGGGAAGAGGACGATGAACTGCAGTGAAGCAAGACTTGGAGAGACTGGAAGTGGGAAAATAGAGTGAGGAATAGGGAGAATGGACATAAATTGCCAACAAAGCATTTCATGCAAACTTTAACAACATATATATGTAAAATTCGATAAAGGGTGCATGTAAATAATAGTGTATATGCGGTACGCTTTCTTAAAAGCTTAAAGATAAATATAGTCTTGGATGAATGGATAAAATATATTATACTTCATGTTAACATTCCAGAATATATAAGAAATTGTTTATTGCTTTGGTTGGTAAATGGGCAATAGTTCTAAAAATATAGTTCTGGAAAATATCTGTCAGAAGTCAGATGTTTTTATATATTAGTTATAATTAAAATATTCACACCACTAAACATTTATGTCAAAGAGGATTCTAATACCAGACGACATTCCTAGTAATCCCAACTACAATTTAAACATGATGATGTTAACATGGTTAGCGAAACACGCATCTACAGTTAAAAACAAAGTAAAAATTAATTTGGTCTTTAGCAATACATCTCTTTAATGTTTCACACCAAAAGTCCCGATAGAAAATTTAATAGAATTCTATAAAAATTCCCCGTAATATCAGTGGTGAAAGCACAAAGAGCAAAGTGCTTGAGTCATGGTGAAAGCCTAGCTGATCGTTCGAGCAACGAAAAAAAGTACTGAAAGGATGTATAACTACCAAAAGGGAACTGCAGTGTAAGAAGACTGAACATTAGAACACATTCTAAAAATTTAATTCTGTAAAAAATCTGTCACAAGCCAGATGTCTTTATATATTAGTTATAATGAAAGTAATCACACTACTAAACATGTACGTCAAAGAAGATTCTAACACCAGATGACATTCCTAATAAGTTCGTAAAAGTTTATGGGTACTTTTTTTTCTTTATTGCCAAAACTAATAGGAATATCGAAGAATAGGAAAGAATCAGAAGTTTTCTTAAATTGTACTATGTCGTAAAAATGATCAATTTCTAAGACCTGGCAATAATATAAAGGGTGATACAATTAGAGCTCAAGATGCGAATTTTAAAAATTTCCGCCTTATCGCTCAAATTCCACATGCAAGCCAAATCCCCCTTCACATTATCAACTAACGCTTAAAATCCTAGTTTTCATCTCAGATTCCCCCAGTCCAGGCTGGATTCATTCTAAGTAATCGAAAAAGCCAAAGAGATCAACCATTCTGAATACCTCAGTTTACATGATTATAGGAAGGCGTTTGACAGCCTGAAATTGGATAAATTATAGCAAATTTAGTAGGAAATGGGAGTATGAGATAACCTGATTGGCTTAATTTGTCATATATATGAAAACATACAAAAACATTAAACCAACAATATGAAAAAATCAGAGCAGTGGTAAAAATTGAAGATCGAATACCCAATGAGTTTTGCGTCAATAAAGGAATCACATTAGGGGGCATGCTATCGCCAGTCCTTTTCAACATTTATGGTGAATATATCAAGCATAGAGCTCTCGGGGATTTGATGGGTGGTGTCAGTATTGCGGCACTAAAATAATTAACTTAAGATATGCCGATATTACTACACTTCTTGCGAGAGTGGTCGATGAACTGAGCTTATTATCAAAAAAATAAAGGATAAAAGCCATATTTATGGACTAGATATAAATGAGGAGAAAATGAAAATCATGATTATCGGCCGTCAAAACAACAACATGCCTAGCATCAGACAAATGCAAGAATTTAATATCGTAAGCATATTCATCTATTTTAGGGCTTTAATATCGAACAAACGCGGTCAGAAGAAGATGCGAAATGACAAGAAATATAATGCGAAATTTGCAAAAGATCTAAAGTGATCTAGACATACTACGGAACACAAAGAAACATATAGCAAAAACCTTAGATTTTCCAGTATTGCTATATTTCGCGAGAACAATACCTCAATCTCGCATTCCATGGACTACCAGATGAACAAAGTAATCCGTTATTCAACAAATTAATGAAACTACAAGGCTATCTCAAGTTATTCATGAACGAATGCTTAACATCCTTTGAGCACATTGAACCCAGGGATGGCAGTAACCTAGAAAGACTGGTGCTGCAGGGACGGATGGAGAATTCTAGATCATGCCGCAGACCTCCAAAAAGATAGATATACCAAATTAGGGACCTAACTGGTTCATCTCTCCTACATGAAATCAAGGTAGTCAGAAATAGAGAACGCAAGAAGAATACGAAGAAGAGAAGGGGTGAATCTCAAGGTAAAGGTCATTCGAGGAATCTATATTTCCCGTCGAATAGTGTTAATATAAGAATATTAATTTATAATAAAATAATCCGTAGTTGTTCCAAGATGTTAACTTCTAAACAGCTAATTTCACAATGACGTCGATATGAGTTATGATCGGAAGTCAAAAA